>PVJA010006519.1:0-60095 GCA_004027025.1 Myocastor coypus
TTTTTTTTTTTTTTTTTTTTTTTTTTTTTTTTTTTTTTTTTTTTTTTTTTTTTGTGGGGCTGGGGTTTGAACTCATGACCTTGCACTTGCCAGGCAGGCACTTGTGCCATGGAGCTTTCTTCCAGGCCCCGAGAACAGTTTTTCAAAGAGGAAGAAGGAATTGTTTCAAGGTATAGAAAATACGTATATGCAAGCAACATTTTCAATTTATGAAGAGAATGGGGGAGAAAAGGAAAAAAGAAAGGAATTGGTCTGTGTATGCTGTATATCCACACCAAACTTCACACAAACAATATGAATATTATGTACTGCAAGCATGTATCAATAAAATATAAGTAAGGGAACCAAGAAATGGGTAGAGGAGGAAGGGAAGGGGGTGCAAAAAAAAGGAATTAAAATGTGTCATGAAAAGAAAATGAAACTGTGGAAATAGCTCAGTAGAATAAGTGCTTACCTGGCAAGCGAAAGGGCCTGAGTTCAATCCCTGGTCCCGTAAAAACAAAAACAAAAAAAAGAGGGAAATAAAGCTGCTGTTAAGAAGGAGGAAGGGGAAAACAAAAAAAGGAGGAAGGGAACTGAAGGGAGGGTAAGTGAATGGGTGGCAGTGGCAAGATATATCATGTATATATACATGACCTTACACTTGCTGGGCAGGCACTTGTGCCACAGAGCTATCTCCCCAGCCCCCTAGAGGTATAAATTCTCTATGATGAATGTTATCTTTTTTTTTTTTTCTTTTTTTGGCACTGGGGATCAAACTCATGACCTTGAACTTGCTAGGCAGGTGCTTAAGCTGCTGAGCTATCTCCTCAGCCCAATGTTATCATTATGTACAACCAAAATATACCAATAACCTGGACATGGCAGCACATGCCTGTAATCCCAGCACTTGGGAGGCTGAGGCAGGAGGATCGATGAATTCAAGACCAGCCTGAACTACACAAGTGAGCTCAAGGCCAGCCTGAACTGCATAGTGAGACCCTGTCTCAAAAAAGAAAGAAGAAAGAAAGAAGTAAGATAGCCGGGCGTGGTGGCGCACGCCTGTAATCCCAGCACTGGGGAGGCTGAGGCAGGAGGATTGGTGCGAGTTCGAGACCAGCCTGGGCTACAAAAGTGAGCTCAAGGCCAGCCTGAACTGCATAGTGAGACCCTGTCTCAAAAGACAAAAAAAAAAAAAAAAAAAAAAAAAGAAAGAAGGAAAGAAGGAAAGAAGGAAGGAAGAAAGAAAGAAAGAAAGAAAGAAAGAAAGAAAGAAGAAAGAAATCAGAGAAGGGGCTGGGGAGATAGTTCTGTGGCACAAGTGCCTGCTTGGCAAGTGCAAGGTTGTGTGTTCGAACCCCAGTCCCACAAAAAAAAAAAAAAAAAAAAAATCAGAGAACAAAAAAAGAGGCAGAATGTGTGCTTACAGGCATAGAGAACATTGCAGTGCTATGCCCCTCCCATCCACCAAGGCTGCATAGCAGCAGACTAGTGTTTGTCTTGTGGGTGATAAGAGATAAATCCTGAGATGTCTTAAATTTGATTACAAAGCTGGGAGAGTGGAGGGGAAGATAAATTAATCCAATAACAGCTTCAGGCCAAGCCAACAAAAGACTATCCCATGTTGCTAAATCTCTGTTGGGAGCTGCACCTTAGAGCTGCAGGAGTGGGATCAGGAAGGTGCCATGAAGTGTGTATGTACAACAGTCAAGGGCAGTGGTGCTTCTTACTGGCTGCTGCCTTCCTGGCCCACCTACCATCTACAGCCATGTAGAGTCACTGGACCTGATTCAAGCTTTCCTTTCCTCGAAGGTTTTACTACAAAATATTATGGCTTTTTAGATGTGGTGCACGTTTTCCAGCTGCTCCCTCCCCTTCTTGCTGGCAGCCTCTGGACTTGCTGGTCACCTGTCTTTCTTCAGGCAAACATCTATGCTTAATAAACCCCTTTTGTTCCACAAAGTGCTGTCCCAAAAGTTTTAGTTGAGGGGCCGGGGAGATAGCTCTGTGGTGCAAGGTTGTGAATTCGAACCCCAGTCCCACAAAAAAAAAAAAAAAAAAAGTTTTAGTTGAACAAGGAAAAGGAGGAAAATTAGGGCTGGGCAACTGCAGTTTAGCCCAAGAAACTGGAACTTGGGGCAGGCAGACTGGGCTAAATCCAGAGCTAAACTGGGCCAGACAGGGGTGGGGCAAGATGACACACTGCTTCTGCTCCTGTCCAGTTAGACTAAACAACAGCTATAACAATGACACTGGTAGGGAGGTGAATGAGAGCCTGGCCTGGGAGTTCTCATGCCTTTATCTGGAGGAGAAAGCTGAGGCCGGGAGGGTGCGAGAGCCCTCCTTGTGCAGCTTTACCAGGTGTCCAAGGCTGTCCTCAGAGCACCTAGGAAAGTACCACCCATCTGTCTCATGTGCAAGGTGATCCAAGGTGGACTTCTGTGTGCCCCCTCAGTATCCTCTGGGCTAATGCAGGGTGACATTTCTGTAGGTGCTGTCCCAGCTTCAGATTGTGGGGACACAGGCCTGCATCAGAACCAGCCCTATTGTCTTGATGATGGCTTGTGTCCCAGGCAGCCCAGGCACCCATGGGGGCAATTAGTGAGTGGAAGAAGGAGTTTCCATGGTGGCGGTCCCCGGGGGGGGCGGGGGGGGTGCAGCAGGGCTTAGGGAGGAACAAGGGCTGGTGGGGCCTTTCTCCTTTGTCTTGGACACACTAGGCCTTTGTTCTTGCCTGACTCTCTTTGACAAATAGGACCAGGAGTGTGGGTGGGGGGAATGACTTGAGTTAGAGTCCCCCACCCCAGGGGTTCCTGAGCAGGCTGGGGGAAGGGCAAAGAGAAGCTAGATAGGGCTAAAAGCCCCAATTCTAGGCCCAGCCTCCACTAGGGAGCCCTCCTCCCAGAGGCACAAAACCTTACCTGCCCCCAAAGAATTGGGGCAAGACAAGTTACAGTTGGTTCCTCTTACTGGTAAACACCTTCACCAGCAGCCAATGGGCAGCCTCGCTGTGTCCCAGGGCCGGCCCAGGGCTGGCCCAAGGGAAGGCAGGGCTGAAGGGGGAAGGGGCAGCCATCCAGGACTGGGGGGAAGGCATTTGATCCAATTCCATCCAAACATCTGCTCAGTCAGACTTTATTCCAGAACCCTCAGCAGCCCTGGGGTCCCTTAGCTCAGCCACTAGTTTCTGCACCCCTTCAGTGCCAGCTTTCTTACTGCTACCAGATAGCTAGTGGTGGCCAGTCTGGGCTCCCACCAGCCCCCACTCTGTGACCTCCCTTGTGCCTGACACATGGCATGAAGCGAGGGAATGTCTCCTTCCCCGATGAGTGGTCCTTGTTGGGAATGGAGGCAAGTCACCGAATCCAGGAAGTAAAGTGCAGTGCCCATTTGCAGGCTGGCATTAGCCATTCAGATAATTGTGACTTGCAGGAATTGAGTCCACAGTACCCTCAGAAACGGGTGTCTAGGAAGGAGCTTCGATGTGGTCTGGAGGTGCCCTGTATGGGCGATCCTTGGCCCCGAGTCAGCAGGCCATGGAAAGTCTTGCCACGGGTCTGGGGTTTGCGCCGTGGTGGCCTGGGCTCCTCTGGGGGTTGTACCACAATTTGGGGTACCTCAGGCTTGGTGCCTCCTTGAGCTCCTGCTAACTGCTGGGCCTCAAAAATGGCTTGGGCCCCTGGAAGGCGGGCCTGTGGCTGAGGGGATGGCCCAGGCGATGACTTGGGCAGCCGAGCTAGCTGAATCCTCATCTCTCGCTGCAGGTCCTTCTCTGACACGGCCACGCTGTGCACCTGTGGGGAGCAGTTGGTGCTGAGTTTTCCTGGACTGGAGTTGGGACAGGAAACCCAGAGGTCCCTGTTGGGCAGGCAGTACACAGCTCCAGGAAGTGGCTGAGAGCTGAGGGACTTGCAGACAGCCTTGCTGGAGGAGCCACAGAAAGCTCGCTGACTCTGGGGTTTTCATATTCTCTACAGCTCAGACAGAAAGAACTGAGCCTGGTTTTCACCTTGGTTGCCTGATCTGTGACTCAGTTTCCCTTGCTACGTAATAGGGGCTGGGCCATTGAGGGGCTGGGACAAGCAGGTGAAACCTACCTGGGGCATGAAGACCTCCTCCTGCAGCTGGGCGGGGGGGATGGCTCGAAGGGCGCCGAGTGTCTCCAGGAGCCCTGGGCAGGCCACGCGCTGCTCCGCAGTGCCCAAGGCCAGGCGCACCAGTGTCAGCCCCACACGGAACAGTACTTTGGCACCTGCAGGCCAGAGGTGAAGGCGGGCTCACCTACTGGGAGGCCAGCTCTGTGCCTCCAGCTCTGTATCCACACCTGCTCTCAGCCACACTCCGGCTGCTTTCTGCCCTACCTACAACCCAGACAAGATCAATGTCTTGAGGGAGACTGTAGTCTGGGGGTACAGGGACCTGTACTGGCCAAGTTCTCTCAGGAGTCCCAGACACTTCCAGAGAAAGCACCCTTGCAAGAGCCAGGGGCTACTGGGGCCAGGGAGTTAGCTCCGTGGCACAAGTGCCTGCCTGGCAAGTGCAAGGTCGTGAGTTTGAACCCTGGTCCTACCAAAAAAAAAAAAAAAAAAAAGAGCCAGGGGCTACTGTCATTCTCATGCAGAGCCTTCTCTGAGCCTCCCATTCCTCCTTTCCCATGAGGAATAAGGAATAAGCTGAATGGAAACCTATCAAGGCTTGGGGGCTGGGGAGATAGCTCCATGGCACAAGTACCTGCCTGGCAAGTGCAAGGTCATGAGTTCGAATCCCGGTCCTGCCAAAAAGTTATTAACAAGGCCTTCCCCATTTGGATCTGCAATTCTTTGATTCTAGAAATATTGTAGGCAGAGCTTCTTTCACCCCTAAACCACAGCATGGCGCTCATGCGTGCGCATGCTCACTCACACTGTGACCTTAAGCCAGTCCTGGAGTCTCACAATCCCTTCCTGGCAGCTGCTGACCGTCTGAGAAGAGCTGCCAAGGGGCCAGTCAGACCTACTGATAACTGTGACTTGGGAAGGAACAATCCTACTGCTAATGTCATCACTGCCATTAAAGGGAGTCTAGGCAAAACATGCCCTCAGGCAGAGGAGGCAAGGAAGGGCTCAGTCACCACAATCAGTCTGGCCTGGAGGTCTGAGGCTGGAGGGGATGGATGTGACAGATAAATGAATGATAACTTGGGACACCTTAGCCAGAGCTCTAAACCAGTGCGTGGTCCTTCCTTATGTGGAAGGTCTAAAGCTGGCTGGGGGGCCCGGTGGCTCAGTGGTCTAAAGCGCCTGCTTGGGAAAGCTTGGGCGGCTTCAGTGACCGAGGTTCAATCCCCGGCACCACATGCTGCCCTCAAGGTGGGCTGAACCGGCCATAAAAATGAGTGAATAAATAAACAAAGGTTCTGAAACAAGGAAAAAAAAAGTTTTTGTTTTTTTTTTTTAAAAAAAAACAAAGGTTCTGAAACAAGAAATAAATAAATACATAAAATAAAATAAAATTCAAACAAATTAAAAAAAAATAAAGCTGGCTGGGCACATAGCAGGTGCTCAACAGACATACTGATTTTTTTTTTTTTTTTTTTTTTTGTCTTTTTGAGACAGGGTCTCGCTATGAAGTTCAGGCTAGCCTTGAGCTCACTTTTGTAGCCCAAGCTGGTCTGGAACTCGCACCGATCCTCCTGCCTCAGCCTCCTGAGTGCTGGGATTACAGGCGTGAGCCACCACACCCGGCCCAGACATACTGATTAATTTCTAGTATTTTTAGCTGCACCTTGGATGCCACATATACAACACAATACAAGAGGCTTACTGATGAGCAGGATATATCAAGGAAGAGTCCTAAATACCCAATGGTCAGCTCAGCTCTGCCTTGATGTGCTCCCTGCTCTCTGCCCCCAGCATCCACCTTTCTCACTTCACTTCTGCAGACCCATTCTCCTGTATTAGCTGGAGCTGAGCTGTCCCTGGAGATAGAAGCCAGGGCCTCCTCAACATGAGGCAGCCTAACCACTAAATGTTCCTATGACTTCCTCCTCTCGCACTCTCTCTGTCTCTATGTGTGTCACATCCCCCAGAAACATCTTTAAAAACAGCAATTACTTCCTGCTGCTCTCCTGACACTCTCTGTCATATCTCTTGTTTTATTCTCTTCATGGCACTTATGACATTCTATAAATATCTTGTTAATTTGTACCATCGCCTCCCATCTCCACCTCCACTAGAAGGAAGGTCTCACACTCAGGTATTTCTGGCTCTGAAGCAACCCAGGCCTGGTGCTTGGGGGTGCCCAGCAAGTGCCTGCAGGCTCTGAGGAGCACCTCCCATCTAGCGTGAGCCCTCAAACTCCATGTGCTATGATCTCCCAGTTCCTACCCTCGACCTCCCAGGGAGGCCTCCTGGGCCCTAGCCCTGCCCATGGCCATGCCTGGCCTTCCTGTGGTGCTCCTCATTGCCGGGTGGGGGCACCCATACATTACATTCATGGCTATTTTCTCCAGAATCACACACAGGCCTCGGAGGGCCCAGGAGTGGCAGTTCCTGAACACAGATAACTCAGAGCTGATCAGCTAGCTCCCCAAGGCATTCCAAGGCTGCAGGCACCAGCTATAGGGCACCCCACTCACCCTCACTGAGAAAGGCATCCCAGATGCGCAGCACTGTGGGGAAGGGCAGGGAGCGGGCGAAGAGGCACAGGAACCACTCGGGGAGGTACAGCAGGGGCCCGACGCCCACCTGCTGCAGGTGCTTGTGAATGCGTGGGAGCAGCCTCCGTAGCAGGGCCATGAACACCTCGGCATCCAGCTGCACAGCCTCCTGTGGCCATGTTCATCAGCTTGGAGGGCTTGCCACCCGTACCTCCTCTCCCAAACCCCAGGCTTCTACCCCTCTCAGGTCCCAGGCCCCCACATCTCGTGTCTGTCTCAGTCTCTTACCATGTGGGGCCCATAGTAGCCAGGAAGATAGACCTCACAGATCTGCACCAGACACCAGAAGGCCTCCTGGGGATGGCACATGCCTGTGAGTGCTCACAAAGGAAGCAACCACAGAGGGGTAGCAGGATGGGAAAGGGGTTCAGGGGCACCATGAGGAACCTGGAGTCAGCCATGTCTATCTGCCCTACTCAGTGCCTGGGGCGCTCTCACTAAAGCCCCTCATCTTCTACAACTAAGGCCTACTGACAGGTTCTGGGGCTGGAAGTCACAAGGCTCAGGGTGCTAGATTTGCAGGTCACAGGGTTGGGGCTCACCGAGCAAGGGTTGAGAAAAAGTCCCAAAGCTCAAGTCCTGGATTCCTAGGGTCACTAGGGTCAGAGCTCACAGTCATGGAGTTCAGAAGAAGGACTTATGAGGCCAAAGTATCAGACTCTTCAGTCCTTAGGGTAAGGTTTCAAATTCTTGTAGTCAAGATC
The DNA here is from genome assembly GCA_004027025.1 of Myocastor coypus. Classification (NCBI taxonomy): domain Eukaryota; kingdom Metazoa; phylum Chordata; class Mammalia; order Rodentia; family Myocastoridae; genus Myocastor; species Myocastor coypus. The sequence goes on from PVJA010006519.1 coordinate 7,381, forward strand.
ATTAGACTTGAAAGTCACTGAATTTAGTGGTAACAAGGCCCTGAGTTACTGGATAGGGTTTAGGAGTAAAGGATCCTAGATTCCTGAGGCCAGAGTTCCTGAGGCTGGGTTGTGGTGGGGTAAGGTCTCATGGGATCAGAGCTCAGAATCCAGGGATCCAGATCACTAGGGATGGAGGCTCAGGATAGAGTTTACTTACCTCTGGGGGCAGGTGCATGAGTAGCACAGCTGCTACAGGGCCCTGAGCCTGGCAGTAGCCCTGTTCTGGCCGATACAGGGTATAGGCCTTCAGTACTTGGAGGAGCCCCTGCTGCCTGTGCCAGAAGATCCCCATTAGGGAGTAGCTTTCGAGGCATCCCTTTCCCACCCTTTGTGACCTCTGCCCAAGCTGCAGCCTTCCCCTGGGCATTGCTGGGTCCCTTGAAATGCAAAGATGTAAAGCTAGAGTAGAGAAACTAGGCAGAAGCTAGCCATCTAGGTGCTAGATGCCTAGGGTCCCTGGGCATTGCTGGCCTCCTACCCATGTCCCTGGGGTGACACAAACATCTCGTGTAGAGGAAACTGACGGTGCAGGTCCCTGCCAATGGTTTCCATCCACTGTGGGTCTCCTGGGGCTTCTGCAAGCTCCTATGGGTGGGCAGGCAGGTAGGGGTGGGTTCTGGGTAGTAAGGAACTTTGGGCAGGAGAAATGGAACTCCTACCAACTCCCTCACCTGATAGGTACCAGGGCTGTTCTTCTGACACACTTGAGCCCCACACAGCAAGGGCCAGCAGCGGGCCCGCAGGGCTGAGGGAATGCCCTTCCGGCACTGGATCTTTACCTGTGGGCAAGGCCAAGGGGCTCTATTAAGCAGTCTATTTGTTCATGCTGGCAGACATCAAGAACAACCTCCCCTCAGCCAGGGGCTGGGGGAGGTACTAGGTCATAGCATGGGTGAATTTTGCCAAGGCATGTTAGGAAGCTGAGGGAAAGGAGCCAAAAGGGTCTAGAAAGATTCACTCTTTCCTCACCTTCTTGTACCGTCGGGACATGGTTTTCTCCCAGTGTGAGGTCATTTCCACCCACTTCATCTCCCGCTGGCGGATGAGGTCCGCAGGGGGATGACTTGGCCTGTGAGCACACGGCAGTTATCCTGGTGCTGGCAGCTTCTTCCTACAGTCCACACCTGCTCTCTCCAGGTTGCCCAAGTGAACCTAACATCTGGTCCTGGAGATCTTTAGGGAATTTAGGAGATGACCTGTGACCCACAGCTGCAAAAGGCTGTCATAGGGACAGGAAAGGATGTGGCTAGAATACGGGCAGAAGCAGGGGAGACTGGGTAACTGGGTGTCTGTTGAGGGAGGGGCTGGCTGCCTGTCAACCCAGGTAAAAAAACTTGTGGGCCACAACCCTAGACTGGAAGCCAGGAGTCTGCTTCTGTCTCTTGACCTGCTGTGTGACCCAGAGCAGGTTTCTATCTGTCTCTGGACTTATTTTCCTGTTTGTATACTGGAGAGGGAAGCGGGTGAGGAGAGATAATTTCTGTGATTTGGACCTGAGGTTTCTGGGCCAGAGGTTAAAAGAAGAAAGATGCTGAGGCCCAGGAATGGGTGCAAACCCTTGGAGGCCAGCATAAAAGAGGCATACATAAGTCTCCTTCCACCTTGGCCTTCTCCCTGGAGCCTAGAGGGGAGTCCCGGACCAAGTCTCTATAGTTGGATTCTCTTCATACCCTCCAAGTTGGGCCTCACTCCAGAATTCAGCCCTCAGCCTCCATCCTCCGTCTCTGATCCCCACCCAAGCCCCATTTCTGACCCACTTACCCTGGCTCCAGTGAGCCGCCCCCAATAAAGCCATAGCGGTCTGCCTGGCGATATGGACCAGGCCCACTCAGCTCTGAGTCCGACCCCAGAGAGCTGGAGTCATCTTGAAGCTCGGAAGTGTGTATCAGGTCCTCCCCCAGGGCTTGGGCCATGACGCCCCAGACTCCCGATGCCACTGTCTGCAAAAAATGAGCAGAGCCAGTGTGAAGGCACCTCCAGATCCACTTGGGGCCTGGGTTCCCAGCTAGTCAAGTCCAGGCCCTCAAGCCTGGCTGCGCAAGCAGAGAGATTAGCTTTCATGGATCTCTCCTAGCCCGTTATGCGTTCTCTTTTATTGGGCAGTGGGCTGGGCCCTGAAGGAACAGCAAAACCAGGCCCAGCCACCATCCCCACCAGTTTGGCTCACCTCGCGGCCGCACCTCACCTCTTCCTCTCACTTCCTCTTTAGGCTCAGCTTCAGCAACCCACTGGTGGCCACTCCCAAGGGTATGGGGGGGGGTGTCACCCCTTCCTCTCAGAGGTTCTTCCGGCCTACCCCAGTACCCTTGAGCCACAGGCTCCTCCCACTTTCCCCTGAGCTTGATGTGATGGGGCTCCACCCTGTCAGAGATGAGACGTAGCCACCTCAAGTTTTGAGGTTACTCACATGTAAAACAATCAACTCAGGGTTCCAATAAGACTTATACTTTAATGTTTGCTCTTTTTTTTTTCTTTTTTTGGGAGAGGCTCTTGCTATGCAGTTTACACTGGCCTGGAATTACATAGTCTAGCCTGGCCTCAAACTCATAAGGATCCTCCTGCCTCAGCCTCCCCAGGGGAGGGATTACAGGAGTGCACCAACATGCCCAGCCAATTATGGAATTTATATTTATATTTATATTTATTTATTTATTTATTTATTTTTGTCTTTTTGAGACAGGGTCTTGCTATGCAGTTCAGGCTGGCCTTGAGCTCACTTTTGTAACCCAGGCTGGTCTCGAGCTCACATCAATCCTCCTGCCTCAGCCTCCCAAGTGCTGGGATTACAGGCGTGAGCCACCACGCCCGGCTGGAATTTGTATTTTAAAAAATTAACTGAGCAGGCAATGTGGACCAAAATATACTAAGAGTTCAGTGGCAGATGTTCTAGGGCCTGGGGAGATGGAAACCTTGTGATCACCCTCTAGCTATCCCTGAATCTCGGGATACGGGCGGGAAACATTGTGTAGCTTTTATAAGGGAAAAGCAGCTTTCCAGTATTTCCGGCCCCAAATCCTCGGAGCAGGGTTGGGTAATTGCTCAAGGGCGGAGCCAGCCTCAAACCCTTCCCCTTCAGAGCCAGCCCCGAAAAGCCCCGCCCGCCACCACTCTTTAGCCAGGCCCCACCCCAACCTCTGGCCACGCCCATCTCCCCGCGGTCTCGTCTCCCAGCCTGCCGCAGCTGCTGCGTTTCCAGTCCAGCAGAGGCGCTACAAGGCGGGGCAGGCGGCCGAGGAGGCTGGGCGGTGGGGCGGGGGCGGGCTGGGGCGGACGGAAGGAGCGCCAGGCCGGAAGGAGGCTGCGGAGGGCGGGAGGCAGGAGCGGGCCCGGAGCTGCTGGGCCGGAGCGGCGGCGCCGCCATGTCCGACAGCGAGAAGCTCAACCTGGACTCTATCATCGGGCGCCTGCTGGAAGGTTGGCCGGGATGGGGAAGGGATGCACCCTGGCTCCAGCCCGGCCCGGAAGTGGCTCATGGGCGGGCCTGAGCGTCCCGGGCCAGCTTCGACTAGGCGGGGATGGGCCCTGAAGTCCCCTGGTTACGGCTCCCCCACCGTGGGCGCGTCTCAGAGGTTTGGGGCACGCCCAGGGCTGACGGAGCAGCCCTTTCTCCTGCTGGGCTGGGGGCGCAGGGTGACCTGAGTTCTTGAGGTGAGAAACGTGGAAAGCCTACCCAAGAAGGGATTCCTGTACTGTGAGGTTGTGGGCGACAGGCAGTACTCACAGTCCCCCTTCAAGAGCTCCCAGGGTAGTTGGGGTCTTATCTTGGGAAGCTCAGCAACAACTGTCCCTGGACAGAAGTACTCAGTCGTCCCCAGAGGTCCTCTTTGGATCACCCGTGTCACACACCAGGGCCCTGGGGCCTGACATCACATCCCTCCCCCAGTTCAGGGCTCGCGGCCTGGAAAGAATGTACAGCTTACAGAGAACGAGATCCGTGGTCTGTGCCTCAAATCCCGGGAGATTTTTCTGAGCCAGCCCATTCTTCTGGAGCTGGAGGCCCCCCTGAAAATTTGCGGTGAGCCTCTGCTCAGACATCTTTGGCTTCCTGAAAGGGACATCACCCCTGCCCCCAAAGTTCCTGGATCCCTTCACCCTTGAGCCCGTTCCTGGCCCTAGGTTCAAGTTTACACACCTTGCACCTAGCTTATGAGGTACCCTGGGTCACAGGTGATATCCATGGCCAGTATTACGACCTTCTTCGGCTTTTCGAGTATGGCGGCTTCCCTCCAGAGAGCAACTACCTCTTCCTGGGGGACTATGTGGACCGGGGCAAACAGTCTTTGGAGACTATATGCCTGCTGCTGGCCTATAAGATCAAGTACCCAGAGAATTTCTTCCTTCTCCGAGGGAACCACGAGTGTGCCAGCATCAACCGTATCTATGGCTTCTATGATGAGTGTGAGTGGTCTGAGTGTTGAGGGGTGTCTGGGGGTGAAAACGGCATGCCCTGCTGTTCAAGGAGCCCTCACAGCTCTTTGATAGACTGTAAGCTAGTCAGTTTGTGCCTCTTTCCTCCCTTCCTTTGGTCTGGGGCCTGACACTCAGAATGGACATGAATAGATGCTGCTAGAGGGCTGTTAGCTGATGATTTCCTTGAGGGCTCTGTCTAGTGACATGTCTCTAGGCCATCCATTTCCTGGGCACTTAGATGCCTATGTACACCAGACTGTGCTGGCCTGAGGTGTAGATAAAACAGATTTGATTTTGGCATAGGCCCGCTTATGGAATGGGAGTGGGTGCCAACCCTGATACTGGGCCAGAATAGAACTTTGGTTTTTCTGCACTCTGGTGCTTTATAAAAAAAATTACTCTCAAAAGGGTGGTGGAGTGGGGGCAGGGGCTTGAGCCTTCCTTGTCTTCTGTTCTCTCCTGCTAGCTACCTGTATTCCTGAATAGCTCACAGTACCAGGCTAAGGGTGGGGTAGGCTGGGCTCTGCTCTCCATGAGCTATCTCCTTCCTCTAAGCAGGCAAGAGACGCTACAACATCAAATTGTGGAAAACCTTCACTGATTGTTTCAACTGCCTGCCCATTGCTGCCATTGTGGATGAGAAGATCTTCTGTTGCCATGGAGGTGAGGGTAGTTGTGGGCTGCTTGCTGAGAGAATACCCAGGCCACATCTTTGGAGCAAAGCTGTTAGAAGACTGTTCCCAGTTACTTGAAGCAATTCTCTGACATCTTGGAAGTCAGTTCTTGCAGGAAATCACCCCCACACCCATTAGGCTGCCCTCTTTCCTGTTATGGCATGTAGTATCCTGCATGGAACTCGGTTGTCTCCTTTCTGTAGGGAGCTCTGTACTTCTGAAGGCAGGGATATCTCTGTGCTTATATTTGGGATTTGAAAAAGCCCCAGCGGAATGAGTTCTGCCCGTCTGGGCTCCCAGGGCCCAGGAGAAGGGCCAAGTGGTGGTGTGAATGGTAAGGCTGATTTCCAAAGGCTTCCTGGAGGAGGAGGGGTTCTTGTTTTGAGGCTTAAAAGGTCTCATCATGTTTCCTTCAGGCCTATCCCCAGATCTGCAGTCCATGGAGCAGATTCGGCGCATTATGCGGCCCACAGATGTGCCTGATCAAGGCCTATTGTGCGACCTGCTGTGGTCTGACCCTGACAAGGATGTGCAGGGCTGGGGTGAGAATGACCGTGGTGTCTCTTTCACCTTTGGGGCTGAGGTAGTGGCCAAGTTTCTGCACAAGCATGACTTGGACCTCATCTGCCGGGCACACCAGGTAGGTTGACCGTCCCAGATAGGGGAGGAAAGGGCAGTAGACAGAGGAGATGCAGACCTGACTTCCCATCTTTTCTCAGGTGGTGGAAGATGGATACGAGTTCTTTGCCAAGCGCCAGCTGGTAACACTTTTCTCAGCTCCTAATTACTGTGGCGAGTTTGACAACGCTGGTGCCATGATGAGTGTGGATGAGACCCTCATGTGCTCCTTCCAGGTGGGCCTGCAGAGTGGTCTGGTGGGGCCTGTGGCTGACTTAGCATGAGACTGACCAACTTTTTTCTTTCAGATCCTCAAGCCCGCGGACAAGAACAAGGGGAAGTATGGGCAGTTCAGTGGCCTGAACCCTGGAGGCCGACCTATTACCCCACCCCGAAACTCCACCAAAGCCAAGAAATAACCTCCATGTGCCACCCCCTCTACCCCAGATGGATTGTAAAGAAATCATGCTGCCACTGGGGTCACAAAAGCCTTTCAGGCCTACCCATCATGGGGGACACAGAGCCTTGGTGTATTTTTCTTTTTTAATGAATCAATAGCAGCGTCCAATCCCCCAGGGCTCCCTCCCACCCACAACTGTGGTGGCTGCAAGTGGGACTCTGGGGCTGAAGCTGCAGCTCAGGGCAATGGCAGGCCAGATCATGGGTTTCCAGCTGTGCTTGGCCACAGGGCTGGCAGCAGGATCCTAGGGTAACCCATCTGGTCTCTTGAATAAAAGTTAAAGCTGGATTCTCGCCATGGCCTCTGTCTCCCTTGTCCTAATCACTGGGCCTGGCAGCCCTCCTGTCCAAACCCATTTGGGAGGTCATGTTTGCTTGGCACAGGCCCAGTCAGGACAATCCCAGGCATGCATTTGTGTATCTAAGCCAGCCAAAGAGTACTGGGAAAGCAAGAAAAGTCTGTGCCAGCTGTTGAGGGTTCCAAAGGTGTGTGCAATGCCTGGAGGGGTTGTTCGTGATTGGCAGAGGTGAATCAGCAGTGGCTGCAGCCCCACAATGATTTTCTCTTGAGGGAGAAAAGGCTAAGGAAGGTGGGCTTTTCTCTCCAGCCAGATGGCTAGAGGCTCTATCATAGAGGTGGCAGTCTGATACTAGTCCCAAGGGGTGGGGGGTGTGTGACAGGGCCCAGGCCAAGCACATAAAATACATAATTGGTTATAGGAAGGGAGGTGTGTGTGTGAGAACCCAGGCCAGGTGCAGCCAGCCAGGCAGAGCCTTTTTGGGAAGGAGAACTGTCAGCTCTCAGGTCCAATACAGTTGCCTTTCTCACCCCACCCCAGCACTGAGACCCAGCCCTGCCACACTGGCTTAGGTTTCTTCATGGCTTTAGAATAGACTTCAGGTTCATTTTTCAGCCTTCACCATCGCTGTCTTCAGCTAGTACAGGGTTTGGGCCCTGGGGAGAGTGTGTTGGGGATAAAATGGAGCCAAAGAACAGCGAACGGAACTGGAAAAAGGACAGAGGAGACAGTAAGTTCTGGAGGCTGCATTCTTCCTCACCTCTTGTTCCTGCCCCCCCCATCTCTAGTCCCTACCTTCTTGCGTGGGGGTGTCCCAGGCACTGGACTGGGCTCAGCTTCATCCTCATCTTCCTCTGAGTCAGGGCCAGGGTCAGAGTAGTGCTGGAGGCCAGGTGTAAGGGAAACGGAAGGCAGTGCCCGAGAACCGTCAGTGGTTTCCATGGCAATCATGTACGAGTCAATGTCATCACTGGCAAAATTATCCTGGTGGGGTGTGCTGTAGGCAGAGACAGTATCAGCAAGGAGTAGGGAGAAAGGTAGGGTACATTGGTGTGCTGTACTTCAGAGGGCTCTCCAGACTGCTGGTGAGCTCAATTTTATTACTTCCTGATTTGGTGGGAGAGGAAAGGATGCAGGAGTTAAGTGGGGGCTTCCTGGAGGGGTGGGTCTGCAATCCCTTTGATCACAGTTAAGGTAGGGGCCTGAGGGAGGCATCCAGAGGACTTGCTTAACTTCGCTGGGGGAGGGTAGCAGTTAAGTCTTGTGATCACCACTTGGGGCTGTAGCCCCCACCTTCCCAGGGGACAGGAGCTGGAATGCAGTGCACCCTAGGGATCCACTGGGCAGGGGGCCAGACCAAACTTCCTCTGCTTCCACTACACTGGGCCCATCATCAACCCACCTGTTCTTCCAGCCACCTGTTTCTCCCACCCGCCCGAGGCAGCTCCCTGCCTCACAATAGCTCTTTCCCTCCTTGGGCTGGGAAGAAGCTCAGAGGACAGACCTCAGCCAGAGAAGGAAGCATGTAGGACCTTGGGGACCCCTTCCCTGGGTGGGAGGAATCTTTGAATAATGCTGACCATGAAGGCTGAAAGCTGTGAGCACTGTAGAGCTAGGGATTGGCAGGAAGTGGTTGTATGTGTGTGTTGGGGGAAGGTATGGGGGCTGGACGCAGCAGGCTCACGCTGGCTTGTAGTGAGGAGGAGTGGGTGGATAATGATCTCACCTGTGAGCCTGTAGGTGATGTGCTGGCTGGTCGGGCTCTGAGGAGTTCAGGTCGTGCGAGTGTATGTCCAACTCTAAGAGTGTTGCTAAGACAAAGTGGCCATCCAGCAGAGAATCCTCAATGGTGAAGATGGCTGGCCTGACCAAAGGACAAGGGCTCAAGTTAGGTTACTCTAGTCTGCTTTTAGCATCCCAGAGACCTCCCTCCTGCCTTAGGCTGGGAATTACCTGCCTGGAGCATCAAAATGAACGGTAACAGGCAAGTTTGCTGACTCTGCAAAGCTCAGGAGCCCCTGGGAGGGAAGAAGCAGGGTGTTGAGAGCATGGGCTGAGCACAGAGAAGGTGGTGAGTGTAAGAAGAAAGGGAGCTTACCCGGAATTCCTTTAGGCAGAAAGTAATGGCCACTCCTTCTGGGGCCTGCAACTGCTGGAAATCCTCCTCCCCAATGCTCATCTCAGTCACCATGGCCTTGGTGGTGCTGTCTACGGGGCCAGGTACAGGAGGAACTTGAGCTGGGTCCTGGGGCCCAAATGCCCTCCCATCCCCAACTCTGCCTCATCCCAGGACCTATCTAGTTCTCTCACCTGCCTCCTCCTCCTGGTAGCTGCGCAGGATAACCCGGCGGCCACGGCCAATGCCCAGTGTCACTTCAGCCAGTGCAGGGGGAAAGGGCAGAACAGCCTCTCCCAGGATCCTGTAAGGACAGAGCATCAATCCTAAGGCTCACCCCTGCCAGGGGCTTTGCTCTCAGAAAACCTGAAGCAGGGCAGTGGTGCACACGTGTATATGCAGTACAGCCTGGTACACCCTGGGAGGTAGAGGACAGGATGTGATCTGTGCTTGACCAAAGGCCCCACAGCATAGGAGGGATGCAGCAAGCATACAACCCAGAGAAGGCAGCTAAAGTCTGGGTGGGCATGCAGGGGTAGGGCCTCACATTCATGCCATCTCTAGAAATGATCCCCAGCACCCTTTAAGTTAGATCAGGAGTTAACAGCCACTTCTAGATGTATTTGAAATTATCCATAAGAAACAACTGTTCATTTTTAAAAAGGAAGAGAAAGAAAAAGTGAAAATAAAAAGAAAGAAATATGCTTCAAATGCAAACCAAGGCGATAGCTTTCCTTTCTCTAATCAGAGGACTCTTCATTAGTGCTGGCTCCACAGAATCTGGCAAAGGAACTATTAGGACCTGAAGGGACCTTCAGTCCTTCAGCGCACCAGGAGAAATTCTCTCTACTTTGGCTTGCTGAATGAAAACAGCACCAATGTAGGGAGCCTATTCTTCCTGAGCTGGTCCTCAGGGCCTTCACCTCTGCTGGATTCCCTTGGCCCTGCGCAGGTCCAACCTCACAACAGGACCCGTCTGGACCCTCACCTCCCCACTCCTGCTGTGGTCTAGGGATTCCTGAAGGCTAGTGCCCAGAAGTTAGGAGAGGCTTCCCTTGGATGGGGATACGCCTCAGAAGGATTAGGCCACAGAAGCTCTTTGAGCCCGCAGGTGTTAAGGACATCTTCAAGGTTATGCAGGTCAGACAAAAGGCGATGGCCAGTCACAGATGCACTCTCTGAGAAGAGGAATCACAATAGGTGATAAGGAAAGGTGAAGGCAGGCTCCTACAGAGTGATGAGAATAAGATAATGGAGTGTCTGCTCCTCCACACCAGCCTCTGCTTTTATTTGGTACAGGGTCTCACTACACAGCTTGATTCAGACTCAGACTCTTTTTCAGCCTCCCCAGCTCTGGTATTGCAGGTGGGTGCCACTATGCCCAGTCTCTGGCTGGATCAACACATCTAAGGGTGGGGCCAGCTAGCCTCTGCTTTTAAAGAGCCAGGTTAGGACCTGTAAGCACACTGGGTTCACAGAAACCCTGAAGGAGGATGAAAAAGGCTTCTTCTTAGCTCTCCCTCAGAACCACAAAGAAAAGATCCAAGCTGAGCTTACAGCAAGGGTATGCTCACCGTGCAGGAGCGCGGAGCACGTGAGGGCATGAAGCTGGACTGAAGACTGCCTGCAGGGATTCACAGTCCTGGAAGGACAAGTTGTGAGTCTTCCTCACTCCTGGATGGGCAGACAGGGTCCTCAGTGGGCCTCACCAACCCCCTAAGTCCCAAGGACCCCTTGGCTGGCCAGCTGCACACTCACCATACTTGTAGTGCAATTGGACCACCAGGCAGCTGCTCCTGTCATTAAGAGAGATGTAGCATTTTTCCACAGTCTTCTCCAGCATCGCCAGAGAGCGGAAGATGGACAGGAAGGACTGCGAGAGGAAAGCACATCAGCCTAGCACTGTGATTCCACCAGCAAGCTCTTATGTTTCATGTATGCTCACCAATGCCCTGCTATGTAACATGGGAAGAGGCATGCTTCCAGAGCTTTTCCACACCACTCTCTCTGCCTGGAAAGCCTTGAAAAACCTATTTGCTGCTTTTTTTTTTGGCTTTCTGAGACAGGGTCTCACTATGCAGTTCAGGCTGGCCGTGAGCTCACTTTTGTAGCCCAGGCTGGTCTCACACTGATCCTCCTGCCTCAGCCTTCCAAGTGCTGGGATTACATGTGTACACCACCACACCCGGCTTATTTACTGTTCTTGACAGTTCTTGACCCGCTTGAACATCACCAGTCTGTCCAGGTCTCTGGCGTAAATAAGGCTCCCCACTATTCCCATTATTCTCAATGGATGTCCTTACTGTGCCCCTCACTGGATTCTGAATGAGACTGTTATTCCCAGGTGGCATCTGCAGAGTTCCTTGGAGGGGGGCAGTGCCAGCTGCTGCATAGAGAAAGGCCTCACCTTCATCAAGATCTTGCAACGCAGCAGGTCCTGCCCAGGGGTGGTGGGCTGGTACTGCTGGAAGAAGAGTGGAGCAAAGAGGAAGCAGGCGTAGGCAGAGCGGGAAGAGTTCACTGTCCGGAGGGAGAGCTGAGCCACAAAAACAAGGTAAGGGCACACTTAGGACAGGGACAGGTTGATTTTGGTCTCATTTGGCGTTTGGTGATCCCAAGTATCCCTGCCTCCAGCATTTGCTAAAACCCTCCTTCCCGATGCAGTCAGCACGTCGTTTCTCTGTGACGCCTTCGCAGGCTCCCTCTGTATTGTTCCCATCACCACGGATCAGCATGCCAGGCTCTTCCCCTCATTATTTCGAGTCTACTGTCACCCCTGAACTGTTAGCGGCCGCCCCGGGGAGGGAAAGAGTGTCCCCATGCACACTCGGCCTGGGACAAACACAGGGCTGCAGGTGATTCCTCAACAGACGGGGGCGAAACTCAAAATTCCGCAGACAAATGTGCCCATGTTTACCCTGCCTGCATGGCGAGCGATTAGTCTAGAATCCCAGCTGCCAGCTGGAACCTGCCTGTCCCCATGCCGAGTTCCTCACCCCATCATTCAAGGGTTCCAGGTAGAGCTCGTCCCCAATGCGGGACAGAGAGTGCACGGCCTTGCCCAGCACTGCGGGGAGAAGAGCAGAGATGTTAGGCCAGTGCCTGGAGTAGCTCATGTGCCCGCCGCCAGGCCGGCTTAAACTCACCCTTCACGTTGCTGCCTGTCACCATACACTTCATGCTGCCTCCAACACTGCATCCAGGCTTTGCTTATAGTCCGCGATGAGAAAAGAAGCAAGCTCCGGGCACATCCGCTCACTGTACCAACAACTAACTCTGAAGCTCTAGCTGCCTTAGAAGCGCGCCACGCAGGTCAGCCCCGCCTCCGCTTCCTTATTGGTCCACACTCTGGCGCCTCCGTCACGTGAGAAAAAAGCTCGCGGGCTCTGTAATCACGTGACAGACTCCGTTCAATGGGCCGGCCCAGTCATGTGACCCGGAAGCCGGATGGCTATGCAGTATTTGGCGTGTCCATCCTTAGGCCCGCTCTTGGCCCTAGAACAGTGGGCCGCGCACCCAGACGCAAAAGGCCGAGAGGATACCATTTAATGGCGCCAAGTCCCTCTGCGATGGATTGAACACTGGACTCGAAGTCAGCTGGAGGGACAGGCCTTCCTAGGTCATTAAGTTCACAATTTCTGGGCATAAGAGGAGTCAAGGATGGGAAAGGGGGCTGGGGAGATAGTTGTCTAGGCACCTGCCTGGCTTGCGCAAGGGCCAGGGTTCGATTTCTAGCACCATCTGCTGGGCCAGCCTTGGAATCCCAGGTTCGCCGTGCAAGGCCACCAAAACCAGGCATGGTGGTGCACTCTTATAATCCCAACGCTGGGGAGGCTGAGACAGGAGGATCACTATGAGTCCAAACTATGTAGCAAGATCCTGTATATAAGTAAATAAATAGGGAAGGGTGCTGTTTTTTCTGGTTTTGAGAATCCGTCACTGACCTTCAGTGGTACTTGGAGAAAAGACAAGATTCTCTGGGCAGAACAGGGTTGAAGTGTGCACCTTGCAGAGACTCAGCAGTGCTTTGGGCTCTGCCACTGGGAGAAGGAAGCAGGTCTGTGAGCCTTGCAACAGAAGTGTAGGAGAACGTTAGGGGCACGACTGGGAAGTCCTGTGGACAGTTTAGGAGGAGTCATAGTTCTGTTTCATACTGATCTCAGACTGTGAAAAGAGGGGGTCACCTGCAGAGGTTTTTCTCTTGCAATGGGCACTGCAGGGAGGGAAGTCTCGAAGCCACTGGCTGAGCCTGTGTTCCCTGCAGCAGCATGCTTTGTGGTTCTTGGAAGGGCCCTGGGTGCCCCTGGTCTCTTGAAGGGCCAGTTTATACCATACTGTTTTGGTCTTATAGGCAGGCTAAATTTGTCCCCTAGTCCTTTGCCTTCAGATTCACTTTGGTTTTAGTTTGCTTCCCTTCCAGTCTCTGCCCCTTCCCTAGAGCCCCACAGGAGGACATTGCTTTTGCTTTTCCTTAGTGACCAGTGTAAATGGTAGCCTCCCCCACCCCCAATTTAAAGCTTGGTAGACTAAGACTTACCCTTAGCTCTGCTGTACCCTTCCCCCTGGTTTGGTCCTTCACTGGGTCCTCCTGACAGCTTGCTCTCTGAAACAGATAGTAATTTGGCCCTTACCCTTATCTCCATGGCCACTACCCTTACTTGTATGGTGACATCAGCTCTCAGTGATCTCATGTCTCCAACCTGCCCCTGGGAGCCGGTGAGATAGTTCAGCAATCTAAAGCACTGTCTTAGGCAACCACAGGAACTGTGGTTCAATTTCTGGCACCACATGCTGTGCCAGCCCCACCCTCAGGGCAGGTTGAGCCAGCCATAACATGAATAAAAATAAAGTTAAAAAAAAAAAATCTGCCCCTGCAAGTTAACTCCTCACAGCAAGAATGACCTTACCAAACTGGGGGCAGTGACACCCAACTTTACTTGGCTTTAATCCCAGCAACCTGAGCCAGGTGTGGTGGTGCATACCTGTAATCCCAGCACTTGGGAGGCTGAGGCAGGAGGATTGGTGTGAGTTCAAGACCAGCCTGGGCTCCAAAATGAGTTCAGGGCCAGCCTGAAATCTGAAATGCATAGTGAGACCCTGTCTCAAAAAAAAAAAAAAAATTCTGGCAACTCAGGAGGCTGAGGTAGGATCATAAATTCAAGACCAGTGTGGGCAATTTAATAAGAACTGTCTCAAAAGGGCTTGAGGTGTAACTGCAGTGGTAGAATGCTTGCCAAGCATGCACAAGGCCCTAAGCTCAGTCTACAGTAGAGCAAAAAAAAGTGAATTTCCTAAAACTGTCATGCTTCTCCTTTGTTTACATCGTCCAGTGGTTACTATAAAAATCCACACTGAACATGCAGGATATCCAGGTGCCACCAGTCTCATTACCTGTCTCCTCCTTTGGGCCTACCACTTTCTCTTGGGTTTTGCATATGCTGTCCCCATCACATGACCTCATTTCTCACACATGGCTTCTTCTCGGCTCAGCTGTAGCTTCTCAGCTCTGCCTGTTGCCTCTCCAGTGCTGCTGCAACCATGATGCTTATCACCCCAGTTTTTTTTTTTTTTTTTTCAGGACCAGGGTTCAAACTCACGACCTTGCACTTGCCAGGCAGGCACTTGTGCCACAGAGCTATCTCCCCAGCCCGAATTGATAAGCAAATTTTTTTCTATCTTTTTGAGACAGGGTCTCGCTATGCAGATAAGATTGGACTTGAGCTCACTTTTGTATCTCAGACTGGTCTTGAACTCGCATTAATCCTTCTGCCTCAGCCTCCCAAGTGCTGGGATTACAGACATGTGCCACCACACCCAGCTTTTTGTACTGTTTTTAAAGCATGTTAATAAAGGCATGAACCATAAAGTTCAGCTGCTGCCAGGCCACTCAACATAATGGTGAGAGAAACCTTAGCTTTCAGTCCTTCGTCCACAGTTCCATCCTTCCCTGTACAGTACAGCTGTCCCCATACTGTAAAACAAAACAGTCTTAAAGGTATCATGGAGCACGCTTGTAATCCCAATGCTCAGAAAGCTGATGCAGAAGGATCACTTGAGTTCAAGGCCAGCCTGGGATACATAGACACTGTCTCAAAAACAAAAAAAACAAACAAAAAAAAAAAAAAAAAAAAAGAAAAGAAAAAACAGCCTTCGCAGAGCATGATACCACATGCCTGTGATTCTAACACTCTGGAAGGCTGACGGAGGATGGCAAGTTCAAGCCTAGCCTGGGCTACTTAGTGGCACCCTATAAGTAAAGGGGGAAAAAGGGAAGCTTGTGAATGTATCTTAGTGCAGATTCCTGGGTTTAGTCCCAGTACCAGAAAAACAAAACACGAAATGGGCACAGTTGGGCATAGTGGCACATGCCTGTAATCCCAGCACTTGGGAGGCTGAGGCAGGAGGATTAGTGCAAGCTCAAGTCCAGCCTGGGCTACAAAAATGAGCTCAAGGCCAGCCTGAACTGCACAGTGAGACCCTGTCTCAAAAAGACAAAAAAAGTTGGGGCTGGGGAGATAGCTCCGAGGCACAAGTGCCTGCTGGGCAAGTGCAAGGTCGTGAGTTCGAACCCTGGTCCCACAAAACAAACAACAACAAAAAAAAAACAAACAAACAAACAAAAGACAAAAAAAGAAAAAAGAAAAGAAAGAAAGAAAGGCACAGGGGCCTGGCAGGATGGCTCAGTGGTCTAAAGCGCCTGCTTAGGAAAGCTTGGGTGGCTGCAGGGACCATGGTTGGATCCCAGGCACCACATGCTGCACCAGCCCTGCCCTCAGGCCAGGCTGAGCCGGCGGTAAAAATAAACAAACAAAAGTTAAAAAAAAAAAAAAGGAAAGAAAAAGAAAGAGGCACAGCCTTAGCAATTGACTTCCTTGCCATTTCTTGTCTAGTGTGGCCCTCCCATCTTCATACTCAATGCTACACAGCTGTACCACAAGCCTCCCACCAGGCAAGAAAGGAGGTTTCTACTAGTCGTTTCTGCTTCTGATGCTTCTAAGGCTACTAAGAGACCTGTCACTTGAGGTCTCTGGCCATAGTGAGACAGAGAGACAGGTATATACTTCTGGGGCTCCTAATGAGTCTGTCCTCAGTCACCCTCCCACTCCTTGCCAAAAGTGGAAAATAATCTGAACCGTCTACAGGGCTTAGAAACCGGAAAGGAGCCCAGAGCCAGGAGCCAGAAGGTTTGGGTTTCCAGTCCAGGATTTAGCACCCATGTGTGTAACTATACACACATCTTCTCTGCCCTGGGCTGCCCCATCATCTGTACTGTTAGGAGAGGACAGGGAACAACAGGCACTCACTAAGACCCCTTGCAACTTGACAGAAAGGCTAGCAGGCTCCCAGAGAGGTCCTGGACTTCTTGGTGCCCTTATCCACCTGCAGTGCTAGGCAGGAGCAGTAGCTGGTGTCCTGTTTCCTGCTTTCCCCAGACTCTGGGCTAATGGGAGCTCTGCCAGGTTTGCAGTTGTCAGATCTAGTCATGTCCTTCAGCCCAGATGGGAAGACACACAAGTGGTGGTGGGGCTCAGAGCCATTGGGAATTGTTTATGTTGGGCAGAGGGTACATATGGGGACTCAAAGACAACTTGGGTCTCTGCTGAAGGACAGGAAACCTGGATGTAGCTCCAGACCTATATATAGGTGACCTCAAGCAGGCTAGGGGACCTCTCCACACCTCAGTATCTCTCTCTCAATAGATTCCCTAGATGGTCTTGAACTCACAATGATCCACCTGCCTCTGCCTCTGGAGTGCTGAGATTACAGGCATGTGCCACCATGCTAGACATCTCAGGACATTTTTTTTTTAAACAATCAGATTTCCCCAATTTATTTATTTATTTATTTATTTATTTATTTATTTATTATATTACAGCCGGCTCCTGAGGGTGGGGCTGGGGCCAGGGTGTCTGCTGTTGCCTAAGCTTGCCTAAGCAAGAGCTTTAGACCACTGAGCCATCTTGCCAGCCCCCATCTCAGGACTTTTTCAAACCCTAAACTCTTACCGCCTTTGCCACAGGTAAAGGGGAAAGACAGAGACTGGAAAAAGGTGGCAACAATTTCTTTCCTTGTGTTTCTTTTCCCCATCTTTTTGAGACAAAGTCTCACTTTGTAATTCAGGCCAGTCTCAAACACCCAAAGATCCCCCTGCCTCTGCCTCGGCTTCCTGAGTGCTGGGATTATAGATGTTTTAGTTACTCTTCTGTCATTTCTGGGACAAATACCCAACACCCAAAATGAAGGGAGGAAAGATTTATTTTGCTCACTGTTACTGGAGGTTTCAGTCCATATTCAGCTGGCCCAAGGCTGAGTAGAACAGGACAGAGAGCATCCAGTTCATGGCGGCAGAACAACAACAATCACAATCACGACAGAGACAACCAACCAACCAGGGCATCAGTGAGCAACAGTGCAAGTCTGTCTCTCTCTCTTTATATTACATTCAGGCTCTCTGCTTCAGCCTATCCACCTTAGACCACACCCATAATCCCAGCTGTACTCAAACAGATAACCCCATCAGTACTAAAACACATAATTCCAGTGGATCATGAGTCAAGTCTCAAACTCTATGGGGCTGGGGAGATAGCTCCGAGGCACAAGTGCCTGCTGGGCAAGTGCAAGGTCGTGAGTTCGAACCCTGGTCCCACAAAAAAAAAAAAAAAAAGAGTGAATAATCAAACTCTAGAAGTCTCCGCCTCATGATTACATGAGGCTTTGGGGGGACAACTAGACATAAACCATAACAACAGGTATGCACCATCATGCCTAACCAAAGTCATACTTTGAAAATATGTATCTGTTGGGAAATTATTTCTGTGCAGCCACTAATTTTTACCCTAGTAATTAAGACTGAAGCTATAGGAAGTCAAAGCTTAGGATGATGGTACTCAAGAATTCACTCATAAACATACTGGACACACTTTGTGTGTGTGTGTGTGTGTGTGTGTGTGTGTGTGTGTGTGTGTGTGTGTGTGTGTGCAGAGTCTACTATGCAGCTCTGGCTCATAGCGATCCTCCTATTTTCTGCCTCCCAAGTGCTGGGCTTATAGGCGCACACCACCATACCCAGACTCTGGACACACTTTCCTTTTTTTTTTTTTTTTGAGACAGGGTCTCACTGTGTGGTTCAGGCTGGCCTTGAGTTCACTTTGTAGCCCAGGCTGGACTCAAACTCAAAATGATTCCCCTGCTTCAGCTTCCCAAGTGCTGGGATTATAGGCATGCATTGCTACACTTGGCCTGCACACACTTTTCTAAGTATGATAAAGAGTATGGGACAAAGGTCCTTGCTTTCATATATTTCTATCCTGGTGGGAAGAGATAGTCAATAAGATGAATAAATCAGTCACATGCTGCACAGAGGGCAGCAGGCACTAAGGGGAGAAAGAAAGCCCAAACAGAGAGGTGGGTAAGGAAGAAGGACTTCAACTCTAAATAGCATTGCTTGGCTGGTCTTACTGAGAAGTAGATATTTGTACAAAGACCTGTGGGATGGAAAGAGGTATGCCATGCAGACATCTAATGAAGAGTGGTGTGGGTGAAAGGGTCGTCCAATGCCAAAGCTCTGAGGGGGAGTTTGCCTGAGCAGTGCAGAGTCAAGTTTCCTGAGCTAAAAGACAGTTGCAGTCTACTGATAGAAGCTGCCATTTATCAAAGAATCACTCTATTAACTTTCCTCAGAGGCACAATATCTAATGTTTGCAATTTAGAGGAAAAGATACTTGTTTCTTTTATTTCTTTCAATTTATGTGTGTGGTACAGGGTCTCACTATGCAGCTGGGACTTGTAGTGTTCCTCCTGTTTTAAGCCTCTTCAGCACAAGGATTACAGGTGTGCAACAATATGCCTGGACTCCGTTGCTGGCTCAACACGCCCCTGGGGTGGGACCAGTACAGCATGCAGGACCAGTGATTGGACCCTGGTCCCTGTGCTTGCCAAAGCAGGCACTTAGTTTGTTGAGCTATCTCACCGGCCCAAGATGCTTGTTTCAACTCACAGTTTCTGAAGTTTGGTCCATGGTCTTCTGGCTCCAAGGCAGAAATGGTTTGGTGAAAGGACCTGATAGAGGGAGGCTACTCAACCCATGGTAATCAGGAAGCACAGAAGCAGCGGAGCTGGGAACAAGCTGAGGAACTTTCATGTGATATCCCCAGTGACTCTTCCTCCAATCAGCCTCATCTTTAAACAGCACATTTAGCTATGGCTTCATCAATGAATTAACCCACTGATGAATATAGAAACCCCACAATCCAATAACCTTCTGAAAGCCCCACTTTTGAGTACATGAAATTTTGGAGAGATATTTAGGATCTATATCCTTACAATCACCAAAGTCAATAGGAAGTTATACCTTGCAGAAAGACCAGGAACAACTGGAACAGGAACAAGGACCAGGAATAACCACTTGGCCTATGGAAGCATGCCACTGGGCAGATTTGGTGTGTGTGTGGGGGGGTTCCTGGAGGAACAGCTGGGAGGAGGCAAAGCTTGGGGATGAACTGACCAGAAAAGTACAATCACTGAGGTGTTGGTGAGGATATGCCAGCACTGCTCCATCTCTGCCTGGGATGTTCCACTCAACCCTCCTCATAAACATAAGAGCAGGTGGGATTACTCATGGTAGGAGTTTTACCAGATTCATGTAACTAAAAGGCAGAGAGGCAGAGTAATTTGTGTGGTGTGGGTTCACTGTGGTTTGTCTTGATACAATCAGTCCATACACAGAGAATAGTATTTGTGTGCTTATTCTGGGGTAACTAAACAGGCTATCTCTGCCTGGCCACCTAGCTGGTAGGGTACCGTGTGGCCTGCTTGTGATGTGTATGTGGTAGATGCTGCCAGCCCCACACTGCTAGGCCCTGCCCAGACCCTGTTCCTTGGCATTTCTCCCAATAATCAACACATTTTTGGTTCACAGTAGTAGTTTAAAGTGTCTGTGTTGAGTGACTGAAGAGTATTAATTCACAGGTGTTATAAGACTTGAACCCAGATTTGTCTGTAAATCTGGCATGAGGTTCTAGCCTAGATCTGAATCTTGGCTCCCTTACAAGTTGTATAAAAATGGACAGCTGTTTGCTGTTCTCCAGGCCTCAGATTCCTAATCTGTACATTGAAAGAAATATGGGGGTGCTGGGAAGATAGTTCCATGGAACAAGTGCCTGCCTGGCAAGTGCAAGGTTGTGACTTTGAACCCCAGTCCCACGAAAAAAAGGAAGAAAACAAGAAAGACCCCAGTTCTGAGAGAGAGAGAGAGAGAGAGAGAGAGAGAGAGAGAGAGAGAGAACTGTCTCTACCTCAAAAGAGTTACTGTGAACTGTGAAGATTCATTAAGTTTATACTGCAGCCAGGCGTGGTGGCACAAGCCTATAATCCCAGCACTTGGGAGGCTGAGGCAGGAGGATCAATGTGAGTTTGAGACCAGCCTGGGCCATAAAAATGAGCTCAAGGTCTGCCTGAACTGCATAGCGAGACTCTTGTCTTAAAAAGACAAGAAAAAAAAGTTCATATTGCAAATCTCTGTGTATCTGCTGTTGGCATTGCTATTCCACTGAGGGCATGTTCTATCACCTCTGTCTCGAGAATCATAGTAGCCTCTCATCAGAACTGAAGACAACTGTTAGCCTGAATGAAGCCACAGCTTCTGCATACCAGAAATGTCAGAGGAAAGTTCCCAGCAACACAGAGGAACAGCCCAAGGTTCACAAACTGGAAAATCCCTTGAAAAGAGGCAGTCCAAGGGGAAGTGGCTCAGAAGGAAGACTCCCATCACTGAGCTGCGCCACATACTGCCCCATGATGCTGGCGTCAAGAGTCCTGGCTTTATAAAAAAAAAAAAATTAAATGGGGAAAAAAAGAGTCCTGGCTTCTCAAGGAGATTGAGAGTAGTTCCCTTCTTTACAGCTGTTGGATTGAGATGAGATCACATGTGTCTGTGCTGCTAGACACTGCACACAAAACAAGGGACCAGTTCTTTTCAGTCTGTAGGATGGAGGTGGAGGGGAGATGGGATGGAATTTTTAAAACCCACACTGGGGATGAGAAGGGGGAAGCTCAGGCTTGTTCACCAAAACCTGGCATGCTGGAATTACAGGGCCCCCTTGGAGCGCAAGTGAGGTAAGTTTAGGACAAATCAAAGGCAGCATGCTTCACCCAGCAGGGGAGGACACCGATGGAACTCATTACCCCAAGATGTGGTCTACGGCTGGAAATATAAATAGCTTCACAAAAGGTTTAGATAAATCCATGGATGACAGCTCCATTCATGGGATAGAAGAGGAAGGAGGCTGTTTGGAGCCTGCTGCCCCAACTCCCTACCCCCAAGGCATCAGGGTGGCGACCTGGTCTAAGATCACCCTTGGCTCCCCTGCTAGAAGCAGGCTTCTGGCCATGGGGTCCCCAGGACCAGAAGGCAGAGTTGGTGTTCCTGTGGGCTAGAGCCTGGCCTGAATCCCTGGGTCCTCTTCTCAGTCTCCCTATCTCCTGTTCCTGAGACAAGGGCGCCACAAACTCTGGGCAAACCACTTTGGCCTGGCTATCCCCTTAGGGACCAGCAGAGGGAGACAGACTCCACGTCCAGCCCTAGCTCCCAGCAGAGTGGGCTGACTGCTCAGGTAGGGTCAAGCAAACCTCCATGAGTGCCAGCTCTGTGCCCAACTTTTTGCGAGGCTTCGCAGTTGGAAGGTCCAGAGAACGCATCCTCCTTGGCTGTGGGGGGTGGAGATGGGAGAGATGCAGAGATGGGAGGAGCTTTCAGGAACTAAAGGCAGGGTGGGGAGGGGGCTACTAACTACATGCAGCATGGCTCTGAAGTCAGGCTGCCTGTTTCTGTGACCTTGTACTAGTTGTAGCACTGTGCCTGTTTTCCCACAGTTAGACGACAACTACAGGACTATAAAACCGTGAAGTATTTAAATGCTCCATTCCAGTGCCAGTCAAGCATTAAGTGCTCAGTAAAGACTAGCCACATCCTACATGGGCAGGGAGACCAGAAATCTCTCCCATATCCTTGGCACTTAGCAACTTACAAAAACCCTTTCATTTCATTGTCCCATCTGAGTCTCACCACAATCCCTGAAGATTTCTCTAGGTGAAGAGCGGCTTACTTTGAAGTGGTAGATCTGGGCTTTCTGATGGCAAAACTCCAGGGGTCTTCCTAGAATTGGCTGCAAGCTAGAGGTTAGAGGAGGCCTGCTCCATTTGCTTTGGTCTGCTTTGAGCCATTTAGTAGGCTGCCAGATCTCTAGCCAGCCAGTACTGAAGTTACCCTGTCCTCTGTCTCACAGCCCCCACTCATCTGGTGTGTAGACTACATCTCTAGATCGACTGACTGGTCACCAACATGTATAGAGCTAGTGCTTTAGGAAGCTTCTGGAAGGTGATTCAACTTCCAGGTGTGGGTACCAGCTCCTCCTCCATGCTCTGTGCCTGTTCCAGGCCAAGTGTAACCAACTGTGAAGTCTTCTTGAACATCTCTTTTGACCTTCCAGAGCCCTTCAGTGCCCTTCTTAATGTCCTATCTCATTTAACAAATTCTGCAACAATCAATGATTTTAACTGTTCAGATGCTTGGCTAGGGACCATGAGGGGAACATTCTATTGTGTAACCGTCATCCCTGTGTTACAGAGAACTCGGAGGAGCAGAAATGCAGCGACTTGCCCAAGGTCCTATAGGTGCTAAAGGAGAGGTGAGCCCTCTTGCTCTGGTTGCTAAGCCTTCAGTGCTTTCAAATGTGTTGGAAGATGGTGAGGAGGGAGGGAGAGGAGAGCCAGGCAGTGACTCAGCGGGGCAGGATAAGGATCTTCCAGCCCAGGGAGAGGTAACCCCACTCCTCTGCCAGGGGAGACAGAGTCACAAAGCCTGCGGCATGGGTTGGCCAGGGCAATGGAACATCCTGGGAAGATGGCTCCTGCTGGGTAAGGGAGGGGTCAAGCACCTCAGGGTATCCCTTCTGCTCCTGTCCTCTTCACACACCTATCATTTAGACTCCCTGGCTAATGGGAAAAGGCCTGGTGGTGCGCTGGAGAAGTGACAGCAGAAGTTGGTGCTTCCTAGTGTCCCTCTGGCTTCAAGGGGGAAGGAGGGTGTCTTTTTGGATGCCTGAGCTGAGCCAGGAATGGGTGGGGGACCTAGTGTAGGGCAGGATGTTGCTCAGGTAAGAGGAGCCCTATGCCCTGGGGTTTCTGCTGACATCACAGGCAGCTGAGGGTGAGACAGGGCTCTCTGAGCTCCTACTTGCTGGAGGGAAAGGGAAAGTGCCCACTGTCCCACCTCTCCTTCCCCTCCTGCCCTTAGTGCCCTGGCCTGCACATACATGCACACTGCAGGGTGTGCGCATGTGTTGCTGGAAAGGAGGGCTCCTCTTAAGAATGCAGAATTCTAGGGGGTGTCCTAGGTCTCTGAGGTAGATTGAGGACTTTGCCAACTAGGTAGTGCAGCCCTCTGGAAGAAGAGGGGGCCCCCTTGCTCTGCTTCTTTTGGTGGGTGGCCATCTAACTCCCTGTTCATGAGTTGCTCATTCCATGGTTCCAAACTCCCTACTAATGGAATCCAGAATCTGAGCTGAGCTCTCCAGCGGTCTCAGACTCTGGCCTCTCGCCGATGCAGGAAGGCCAAATGAGGTACCTGGCCCTGTGTCACTGTCAGTTAACATTGGGGGTTGGGTGGGCAGGGAGCCCAGCTGCCCTCTTTTCCAGGTGCTGGAGGGCTTTTCCGGTCCCAAGGAACAGCTGAAGGAATGGCATATCACTGAAGTCAAATAGTGCTGGCTTCCAATCCTGGTTCTGTTCCCTACAGGCTTATGTGACTTTAAAGACTTCTTGGTTTCCTTATGTGGAAATAAATAGCTCCTATCTTTGTTTATTGAGGCAGGGCCTTGCTATGTAGTGATCAGTGATCATCCTGCTTCAGCTTCCTCAATGCTGAGATTATAGTGCTGTATCACCATGCCTAGCCCATAGCAACTATCTTTACAGTTTTTTTTTTTTTTTTAAGATGAAATGGTAGGGGCCCGGCGGGATGGTTCAGTGGTCTAAAGTGCCTGCTTGGGGAAGCTTGGGCGGCTTCAGGAACTGTGGTTTGATCCCCAGCACCACATGCTGCACCAGCCCTGCCCTTGGGGCGGGCTGAGCCGGCCATTAAAAAAAAAAAAAATGAGTGAATAAACAAAGGTTCTGAAACAAGAAAAAAAAAAAAAAGAAATGGTACCTTGGCTGGGTGTGGTGGCACATGCCTGTAATTTCAGCACTTGGGAGGCTGAGGCAGGAGGATCAGTGTGAGTTCAAAACCAAGCCTGGACTGCAAAAGTGAGCTGAAGGCCAGCCTGAGCTGCATAGTGAGACACTGTCTCAAAAAGACAGAGAAAGAAAGAAAGAAAGAAAGAAAGAAAGAAAGAAAGAAAGAAAGAAAGAAAGAAAGAGTACCTGAAAAGTTTCAGCACGATACTCCTGGGGAGGAGCTCAGTCCATTTAAACTGGGGCCAGCAAGATAGCTCAGCGGTCTAGAGCACCTTGCTTAGGCAAGCTTAGGCATCTGTAGAGATGCTGTTTGATCCCAGGCACCACATGCTGCATGAGCCCCACCCCCAGGGCAGACTGAGCCGGCCATAACATAAATAAATAGGTTTTTTTTTTAGAATTTTATTTATTTATTTATTTATTTATTTATTTATTTACTCTTGTTTCAGAACCTCTGTTTGGTTATTCACTCATCTTTATGGCTGGCTCAGCCCGCTCTGAGGGCAGGACTGGCGCAGCATGTGGTGCCGGGGATCGTACCGCGGTCCCTGAAGCCGCCCAAGCCTTCCCAAGCAGGCGCTTTAGACCACTGAGCCATTCCACCCGGCCCAATAAATAGGTTTTTAAATTTTTTTTATTATTATTTTTTTCTTGTTTCAGAACCTTTGCTTATTTATTCACTCATTTTTATGGCCGGCTCAGCCCACCTCGAGGGCAGGGCTGGCGCAGCATGTGGTGCTGGGGATCAAACTGTGGTCCCTGAAGCCGCCCAAGCTTTCCCAAGCAGGTGCTTTAGACCACTGAGCCATCCCGCTGGGCCCCATAAATAAGTTTTTTTGTTTGTTTGTTTGTTTTTTTTTTAAGCTGTTATTAGTACTTAAGTAGAAATAACTATCAATGAGAATTGCCAGCGAGGCAGCAGGCTAGGGAGTGGTCTCAAAGCTCCTATCTTTCCAGCCTATATGGTAAGAGGATCAACCTCTACTCTTCTACCCCTTGGTTCCTTAGGGCTTCTTTCTGTGCCCCCAGCACCTCTATAGGAGGCACTTGAGGGATGTCAGCTGATGAGTGAATGGCCCTACACACCTCTGTGGGATTGTTCAAACCCAAGTCCAGGAATCCAGACCCTCCGTAGGCCAGCACTTCTTCAAAATGCAGTTCCATTGCAGTGCAGGACGTTGTGTTTGGGGCTACCTGGAGAGCCTTTCCCAGGGATGAACTATGGTGGAAGGGAGGAGAGGAGGGGTAGGAGAAGGGATGGGAGGGACATAGGGAGGAGTGGGACATTAGCCAGCTCCTGAGCTAACATTGACTCACTTCCACTCCTTAGAGGGCATCTCAGTCATCACCTGGTGCCAGCTCTGCCCCGACCATGCCACACCTCTAGGGGCTTCTTCTGCTACCTCCAATGGATGCTAAAAGCCTTGTAGTCTAGAAGGCCAAAGGAGGTAGAAAACTACAGTCTACTTTATCAGCCCACTGGATACCTGAATACTCGCAATATCCTGGAGGACATTGGAGGGAGAGGAGGGTAAAGCTGGTTATAACCCATTCCACAGAGAGACAACAGCCTTGTTTTACAGTGGTCAGTTAGAAGCCAGTATTCTTACTCCCAGCCTCCCTCCTTGTTGCGAAGGGTAATGTGGAGGCACTGCCCTGTAGGACCCTCTGCAATCTGCATACCACGTTTCCATGTGAAGCTCCCCCTCCTCCACAAGCTCTTCCTTCACCGTCCTACTTGGTCCTAAAGGCACTGTGCCTATTACCTGTGGCTGATCTCCCACATGAGACATTTCATGTCTACAAGCCTATGTTCCAAGCCTAAACTTCTTGAAGGGAGGTGTGAGTTTTCCTTGGCTTGTCTTTTGCAGAACTAGCATGCAGTAGAGAGAGAGAAAGCCCTGGTATGGCTTTCCACAGGATGGACAGGATGTTTCTTTCTTTTTAAGGATACTATCTCGAGCTAGGGAGTGGTGTCTCCTCCAACTCCTGCCCTACCCCCTAACACTGTCAGACTTTTAAAGCTGAAGGGCCCTGACAAAGTTCTGTTTGAGAAGCACTGGAGAGAGCGACCTTTCCTGAGTCTCCTGGCCACCAGTCACCTGTCTCTGTGCTGTTCCCTGGAGCCATCACTCCTGGTCCCATCTCCCTTCTTCCTTCTCCCCCAAATTCCAGAAGCCCACCTGCTTTGGGGATTTGGCAGAGCAAGGCACAGTCTTTGTTCTGGCCCCCACCCCATCCCAACTAGCAGCTTCCAGCCTGCTGCCTTTGCCCAGACATGGCAAAGGGGCACTGGCAGCTTGGAGATGGAGTTGGTTTTCCCCTTGGCAGTGTGGAGAAGGGGAGGGGAGAAGCTTGGCCCTCATTGGGTTAGGGGAGAGGGCAGGGAGGCAAGTCTATACAGGAGCTGAGGGAAAATGTGATTTGCCAGCTTGTAGGGTCACTGGATTAAGAAAAAAGTATACTGGGGACCCAAGGAGCATGTGTAAAGCCAGTTGCCCTGTTCTCAACTGGCCTGGGTCTGACAGCTGTAGCCCTTGGTTCCTGCAAACTCACGTTTGGAGACTCCAAGGTGGACATGTGCTGTGGCCAGCAGAACCCAGCTCTACTGCACCCTCCATTCCTCTCCAGTGTCTTCCCTCTGGCTCCTTCAGCTTCAGCCTCCTCCCCAAGTTCTTACACCCATTTGCCTTTGCCTCTCCTCTTTCCTTCCCTGGTCCCTTCTCCTTTCTCCCTCCTCTTCCTTTTGTCCCCCCTTTTCTTCAACTCCTTCCCCTTTCAGCCCTCTCAGGCCCCCCTCCTCTCCACATTGGGGCTGCTTTCCCCCTGACTCAGCAAGGTGCTTTATAAGGTGCTGAGGGGCTCAGCCAAATCCAAACCACATTGTCTGTGCAGCCTCTCACCAGGAGCAAGCTGCAGGGCTGCACAGCAAGCCGGGCTCAGACTTCTCCCCTTTTCCCTTTCCCTATCCCTTTCCCTTCCTGGCTCCCTCCCTTGGAAAGGGTGGCTGCTAGAAGGACCTCCCAGAGTGGCCTCCATCCCAGTCACCCATGGGCATCTGGCTTCTTGACCTTGGCATGGCTATCAGAAGATTGTCAGGCTCACAAGGGAAGAATGTCATTGAAACTCCAGAGTCCTGGCTGGTGGGGGTGGGGAGGTGGAGGAGGGAGGCCCTGAGCCCTTTTCACAAGGGCCCCTCCAAGGCTCTTTTCATCAGAGCTGGCTACTGATGCACCAGAAAGTCCCCTGCCCCCCACCCAGACCAGCTCTCCATTTTCAGCTCATTTTCTCTTTTTTGGAAAAAAGAAAAGAAGAGAAAAAGGAGAGAAAGGAAGAAGGGGGGGGGTAGGACAACCCAACAACAAAGTCTGTCCCACTCCAGTGAGGTAATTGAAAACAAACTTCTTCCCCAACCCCCCCACTCCCCCCAACTCAGTACAGAAAGGGAAGAGCTGCCCTGGGAACCCAGCACTAGCCATCGCCATGATGTCCACTGTGATCCACAGGCTGGAGGGGTTGTGGTGGACTGGCACAGTGCCCTCCTTTCCCAGAGCATGGGCAGGAAAGGGAGATGAGGCCACTCCAGAGAAAGAAACATCTTCTAGGTTTGTCTACCACCACCTTCTTCTCCTTTTAAACAACAGATAACAAAGCAACTTATTACTGAATGATTTAATTGGTGGAATGCTTCTAGGTTATTCAAGACTTGGGGACCAAATGACTGTCCCCCTAGAAAAATCACAAAATGGGGCTGTCTGCAAGCCCCATATGACAGCTGCTTCCTCTACACTCGCTCACTTTCTCTGGCAGCCCTTTAGAGAAAGAGGAAGGAGACCCTCCCTGGAGGGTCTAGGCTTATGGGTCCCCTAAGTCTCTACCCAGCAAATCTCAACCCAGGACAAAGGGGAGGAGAAGGGAGAGCACTCCACAGCCAAACCACCCTTACCTCACCACAGGAAAAACCAACAACTCAAAATCCCAAAGGAAGGAGGATGCCAAATGTCTTGATGGGGAAGCATTTCACAAATGGGATGGGACTCTGGGTCTGTCCATGGCCTCAACTCTTCCTATTCTCGCTGAGTCACCCACGCGGTGCCTCTGGTGTTGAAACTGGTCCGGTGCCTCCTGCTGATTAATGAATTACAAATCCCCCACCCATGTGCACTCTCCTTGGTCACTAGGAAGAATGGAGAACCTTGTGAACTTGAGGGAGAAGCTGGGCATTGGGCCCTGGTGCCTTCTTCCTCCCCCCAGGGGACATTGTGAGCTGGTTAGTCACCTGCCCCAGCCCCTGGCGCCTCACTTAGCTCTAGCTTTTGGAAATGGGACAAGCAGGGGACAATGGACAGGGGGGGCGGTCAGCCCAGACAAAGGGCAGCAGGAAAAACACCATCACTTGCTCTGAGGCCAGCTCCCGGCATTTGGGAGAATGTGTCATTGCTTTTACTCAAGGAGGGGAAGTGAAGGTTAGACATGAAGCAGAGGTAGGGTGGGCCCATCGATCCCAAACTAGGCAGAAGCAGGGGGCAGGCGTCCCTAGCTGACACCGAAGGAAAAGCCCATGACTTCCTCATCAAGGGTAGCTCCTGGATCTGGCTCTGGGGAATCTGCAGACAAACCGATGCCCTCCCTGCCCCCTCCCCCAGGAGGCCCAGGGTGGTACTGCCGCAGCCTCGCCTCACCTCACCCCCCCCTCAGTGTTGTAGGAGGGTGAGGAGCCCCAGAAGCCCTCCCTTCCCGCTTTCCCTCTCCTCCCCCCACCCCGGGGAGGGCTGCTACAATTTGTGGTTACAGCTTTACACGTCAGAAAAAAAAAAAAAAAAAAAAAAAGTTTGCAGAATGTCCCACACCGAAAAAAAAAAAAAATCCGAAACCGAGCGAAAAAAACCTGTGAGTGGGCCTGGCGGATGGGATTATTAAAGCTTCGCCGGAGCCACGGCTCGCCCTCCCACTCCGCCAGCCTCTGGGAGAGGAGCCGCACCCGGCCAGCCCGGCCCCCAGCCCCATGGACCTCCGAGCAGGTAGGAGCCTGGCGTCCGAGGCCCGGGCCCCCACCAGCAGCCTTGAGATCCGGTTCGCCTCCGCTCCCCACCCCAGGGAACCCATGCCGGGCCCGGCCGAGGAGCAGGGCTCGGGCCGGGGGAGGCACGGCTGGGCGCCCTAGAGAGGGGCCGGGCGGGGACGCAGCATTCCTGGAGTCCGCTGCGTCGGACCAGGAGTGGCCGGGACTTCGGCAGGAGCTCTGTCCGGCCACAGACCTGGGGAAGTGGCAACCTGAGCACCACGAAGATGGGTCCCGGGGAACTGGCGGACAGAGCCCTGCGCAAAAGTCGGGGCGAGCGAGTCCAAGGCGGGGAGCGAGGCTGCTGGGGGAGACGCGGCGCGAGGAAGAGGGTCTTAGAGAGCAAAGAGAGGGCAAGGCAGGGGGAGCCCGAGCCTGGCCGGGCCGGCGGGGGGCGAATGGAGGCCGACACCTCAGCCCCCGCCGCTCTCCCTCCCGCCCGCCTTCCCCTCCCGGCGGGCCAGGGAGGGAAGGAGGGCGGGCGAGAGACTAGGAGAGGAGAGGAGGGCGGAGGGCAGAGTGAGCCTGGCTGGGCCGCGGGACTCGCAGTGGCTCGCTGCGCGCGGCGCGGCCGGAGCCCTCCATGCTGCCCGCAGCCGGGGAGCCGGTGGCAGGTAGGGGTTGGGTGTCGGGGCGGAGGGTGGAAGCGAGCCCCTAGCCCATCAGCCTGGGAGTGATTATTGCGAGGGCTGTGGGGGAGCCCGGCCGGACCCTGCAGGAAAAAATCCGTCACCGGCCAGAGACCGGCGGGTGCCGCTGGCTGCAGCAGCGGCAGCGGATCAGCCTGGCGGCCAAGGAGGACAACAAGTTGACAAGCGGGAAAGGGCAGTCAGTGACTGGCCGAGCCCAGAGCCCCGCACTCGCACTCTCGGGACCTGGCCCCCGCCCCCACCGGGAAGGGAGCAACCGAGCGGGAGCGGGTGAGGGGCGGGGCCGGGGGCGCCGGGGCCACACAGGGGGAAGGCGCCACTGCAGCCGGGAGGGGTCCAAGAGCCAGAGGTCACAGCCAAGATGGGAGAGTGGTGAATGGCCACCTGGACCACTACATAGTTCCTGGGCCGAGCCTCTTGAAGCAAAGCTCAAATTTTGCCAGCGTCCTGGCTTGGCTCTCCCTACTTTGCTTTCTGGCAGCTGCAGTGGGCTCCAAGACCTCAGAAGCCTGGTCCCAAAGGACCCCTGTGTCCTCTAGAGCAGGGGCGGGAGGGGCCTGCCCGTAGCAGGGACAAGGCAGAGGGATGTGAGCTTCGTTGAGAGGCTGGGGAGTTCAGGACACACCTCTCTCCTCTCCGATTAGGGGACATCTTTGGGCTTTCTCTGCTCCTGATAGACTTCACCCCTTCCCTGAGCACATTATCCCTTTTGTGACACACAGGTTCATATTCTTCTAACAGACTAGATGTGCTCCCCCAGCTAAATCACATTCCGGCTGTCTTGCAGCCAAGGAAAGAAACAGGTAGAGATGGCAACAACTGTCACTGGGCAGTTAAGGCTGACTGGAGCAATCAGTCACCCTCCCCACCACTCTCCTGCCCCCTTCACACTTGTGTATGGCAGCCTCTAGCAATCAGCTGCTGATTCCTGACACTTCACATTCCTCTTCACAATCCCACCTGCCACCCACCTGTTCACACCCTGGCTCCTGCCACCCTCTCTGGCTCCTCCCACAATCTCTTGGAACCACCACCCTTTTCCAGCTCCCCTATACACTTGCCTGGGATTATTTCCTTTACTTTCCCCCTGCCTCTGGTTTCGGATGGGTGCTCAGCTCCCCCTGCCTTCAGCCTCCTCTTCTAGAGCACACCCAGGGCCCTCTTGCGGCATAGTCGGGAACCTTCTTCCTCTATCCAGAGCCCAACTCCTGTCTGGGTGACTGACTTCACAGGTTAGGAGCTGGCCCACCCTTTGCTTCTTTCCCTGGATATGGGTTTCTTGTCATTTGGGCTGGAAGAGAAGGGCAGAAAGAGGACACTGGAGACAACAGGAGAGCTGGAACCCCATGTCACAGCTATGAGGACCTTTAATATGCACAATGTAGCTTTTCATGCAAGTTATCAGTTGTGTTCATGGCACAGCTAGGTCTCCTGACTTCTATGCCTATATCAACCTGCTACTTCTAAGCAGTTTGAGCAAAAAAGGAAAAAAGGGCAGAAGAAGAGAGGATGCCAGGTGTGGTGGTGTATGCCTGTAATCTCAACATTCTGGAGGCTGACATAGGAGGATTGCCACAGATTCAAGGTTAGTCTGGACTATATAGTGAGTTCAAGGCCAGCCTGGACTACCTACCAGGCATGATATCCTGAGTTTGATTCCAAGTACCCAAACAAAAAGCAAAAACAAAACCCAAAAATCAGACAGACCAACAATAAAAATTAAAAACAGACTGAACCACCTAGTAAGACCCTATCTCAAAAAAACAGAACAAAAGAAGAATGACAAGAGAGGACATCCAGAGCAGACAGTGGAGAAAGGTGAGGTTTTTTTTTTTTTTTTTTTTGGTACCAGGGATTGAACTCAGGACCTTGCACTTGCCAGGCAGAACGGCTGGGTTTCTATGGGCCTTTTCCTGAGCAAACAGGCTAGGAGATAGCTATAGTACACTGTCCTGCAATCCTAATGCCTGGACCTTACACCATTAATGTACACACCACCTACTAGGACACTCCATCCCAAGTTTTTCTCAAAAGGCCACCTCCAACGTCACCCACACGCTGGTCTTGTTCTGGCCTGAGAGCTGGGCTTTTTGCTTCCTATAATTAGCCCAGCCTTGGGCCATTGCTGGAGCTCTGCAGGGCCTCCCTGGCTTCAACATTTAGGGATTACAGCTCATTCCCCAGTCCCAGGTGCAGAGTCTCCACCCCAGCCACCCTGGACATCTGTGCTGCGGAGCTCCAACATCCTCACTAAGTGTAGTCAGCTTGCAGGAAGGCTAAGGACTAAGAGGCAGCTGGCTAAAGATGTGCACATGGGTATGCCTGCCTATGCAGCATGTTGGGGTGGCCCTGCACTTGCATAGGCTAGGACTGTGTGTGTGTGTGTGTGTGTGTGTGTGTGTGTGTGTGTTCATGGTGGAAGCTTTGGTTCCCAGGGCCCAGGGATCTGGATAGAATTAGGGGCTGGCCCTGATGGGGGCCAGGATTGGGAAGGGGGCTGCAGCAGGAAACGTGAGCTGCACTCATTAGCTCCTCACGTGCTCAGCTGGATTTATAAACACAAGGAGTAGACGGGATGTAAACAATCAGTGGGCAGCAGCCAGAGGCAGAGCTGGGGCTGGGGGGACTGGGGGCCAGGACTAGGGGGGTGAGACATGGCCCCACAGTATGTCCACCTGCACACCACAAGGTAGAGAGGAGAATGGATGAGGGCTCTGGAAAGCCCACTGCACACTCCTGCCTAGAGCCGATGGGACCCCAGAGCTCTCTGGGCTCCAATACTCACTAAACTCAGGTGTTCTCTGCCCCAGGCAGCTTTTAGCTTTGCTGTGTGAGACATGGGTACATCTTATCCAACAAAGAAACTGTTATAGTAGGGCAGAGCCCTGTCCTTCCACCTGCCCTTTCTCCTCTCCTGCCTCCTCTCCCTGTGATTCTTGAGACCCCTTGCCTCTTTCTGTTTCTCTCTCAGCCAGTCAGCTCCTTCTACTTTTTCTCTCCTGCTCCCCCAACCCCAGCCTGCAGTGACACAGTTACCTCAGAACTGAAATATTCCTGGAAACACCGGCCTTGTCTGGTTAATTTCATGAGGTTTTTTTTTTTTTCCCCCAAATGACATAGCTCTTATTTATTGAAAGGCCTCTGGCCCTGCTGTCCCTGTGTAGGGAGCTGGTCCCAGGAATGTCCCACAGGACCCAGGAGTGTAAGGGGAAAAGGGTCAGCACTGGACTCCCAACTATACTTCCTTGCCATGGGGCAGACAGAGCCCAGTCCAAAGACTCTGGGTGACAAAACTCTCTGGATGAAGGGAGGGTGAACAGGCTGGTCCCTGTCTCTGATTCCTGTTACAGTGGGACATTGGCATTGCTCTTAACTTTGAGCAAGGATAGATTCCATCCTGAATGCTACCTCAAAGCTGGAAGGGCTACCGCTGCCTTCAGCATATTTCCAGTCTCTAAAACTGACCCTCCATGGTACACATAGGCTCCTGGAGGATGCTCAACTTGATCTCAAGCCCAGGGCTTCATGCAGAAGAGAAGGTTATGAAGTTGTCTTTGGACATGTGGGTCGGGGAATGGAAACAAGCAATGAAAAGAAAGACTGAGGAAGGAGCTTTCAGGAGGAATGACACAAGCTACAAGTGGCAGACAGCAAAGTGAGACCCATTTTCCTGGGAAGTAGAGTACCCGACCTTGCTCTCTACACATACAACATGTATCCTTGAACCGTGAGCCTTTTATGCCATACAGCAAGATCCCCAAGCCAGTGGCACACCCCATTTCCATACTCCATCAGGGAAACCCAAGCAGCCAGGCATCTGAGAAGAGTCACTGAGCCACTAAAAAAAACCCCACCTGCCCTCTGTAAGGAATCTTTTAGACTATTTAGGATGGTAACCTTCTCTCAAGCCCTATAGACAACTCTAAGCCTCATCCTGACTATAAGTATAGTCGAATTATTACACTTATTCAACTTTTTTTCTTTTGTCTTTTCAAGACAGGGTCTCACTATGCAGCTCAGGCTGGCTTTGAGCTCACTTTGTAGCCCAGGCTGGTCTTGAATTTGTAATGATTACAGGTGTATGCCACCACACCCAGCCTTAAACCTAGTCAACTTATTTCTATTAGGGCTTTTTTTTTTTGCAGAACCAGGGATCGAACTCAGGATCTTGCACTTGCCAGGCAGGCGCTTGTGCTCCTGTTCTATCTCCCCAGCCTTAACTTATTTCTATTAAAAAAAAATACATCATTATAGAAAAATTGGGAAGTAAAAATATAAACTAAAGGAAAGAAGTCACTTGATATCTTACCTACCCAAGCTTAAAACCCAAAGTAGCGCTACTCTTTATACATGTCAAAATCACCCCATCTAACATCTAAATCAACAAATTGACAAACCTTAATCCTAGCTAACCATCAGCTTGCCCAAATGTAACCACATCCCCCTGGTGGACTCAAACCTCAACCACACTCAGTCAACCGGAATCCCTAAGTCTAAACTAGTCTGAAATGTTAAAGTAACCTAGTCCTTGAACCTAACCTTGCCCAATTCAATTATATCCCTGTCCTATCTTATCCTATCCTATCCTATCCTATCCTGTATTAAATCTTTTTTTTTTTTTTAAAAAAAAAACCTTTATTTATTTATTTCTATTATGGCTGGCTCAGTCTGCCTTGGAGGTGGCACTGGTACAGCATGTGGTGCCAGGGATTGAACAGCGGGCCCTGAGGTTGTCTAAGCTTTCTAAGCAGGAGCTTCAGAATGCTAAGCTATCTCACCGGCCCAATCAGCTCACTTTTGTGTGTGTGTATCTTTTTGAGACAGGGTCTCACTATGCAGTTCAGGCTGCCTTGAACTCACTTTTGTAACCCAGGCTGGTCTTGAACTCACACAGATCCTCCTGCCTCAGCCTCCCAACTGCTGGGATTACAGGCATGCACCACCATGCCCAGTTTACCATGTATTAAATCTTGACCTTGGACCTCACCTAAAAGCCAAGAAGCGTATTTCCTACTTGCCTGTGGCCCTTCTGATAGCATAGACCTCTGGCTTCTCGACATTCTTGGATGCCCTAATCCTTTAGTGTTTTCAGCTGACAAACACAACTTGTAAAATGCATTATCTCTCTGTTTTATGTCCCCCTGTATTGCCCCAGGTAAGAATGCTGCACATTTGCACACTGTCACTGGACCCTGGAGGGAACACTAAATCTTTAATACATTTTATCCTATACTTCCCATACCTAAGAACCATGTTCTAGAATACACCCTTATGACTTCATAAGTCAGCCCCATGTGTGTCCTGCAACCCTGGCTGTCCAGACCTCCTGTCTTCTCACGCTTCCCACAGGACTGGATGTTCAGCTTGCCAACGCTGACATGCTATTTCCCACCTCTTGGTTCCATTCAAGCTGCAAAGGGGCCAGGTGCCTGGGAAAGCAACTAGGGTGCAGCCAGAGGGCTGACCTACACTCCCAGTCTAGCTTGCCTTTCTAGAGAGAGAGAGAGAGACAGAGACAGAGACAGAGAGACACAGAGAGAATGAATTACATACATACTGAAGAGGTGTTTTTCTTTTCTTTTCTTTTTTTTTTTTTTTTTTTGTGGAACCGGGGATTGAACTCAGGCCCTTGAGCTTGCCCGGCAAGTGCTTATTTTACTGAGCTATCTCCCCAGCCCCAACATACTGAAGATTTCTGAAGACTTATCTGACACAGATACACAGATATACTCTTAAATATGTAGTGATAGACATACAAATGCTGAGTCTTTCCATTCTCTCTCTCTCTCTCTCTTTCTCCCCCCACCTCTGGCTAGAAGCATTTCTTCTCCATCTTTTCTGCCTCCCATCTGGTGTCTAATCCTATCCCCTCCCCCAGCCCAGAATGGGGACAGACACCTGAGGGGCTGCCAGCTGCTTTCCCACTTGGGGCTGATCCTACCCTCATGCTTCTTGCTCATCCTGTCCACAGGGGACTCGTGGGGGATGCTAGCTTGCCTGTGCACGGTGCTCTGGCACCTCCCTGCAGTGCCAGCTCTCAATCGCACAGGGGACCCAGGGCCTGGCCCCTCCATCCAGAAAACTTATGACCTCACCCGCTACCTGGAGCACCAACTCCGCAGCTTGGCTGGGACCTATGTGAGTATCCAGCTTAGGAGTCTGGTTATTGGGCAAAGAGCAAGCAAAGGATTTGGGGGAAGAAAGAGCTAATGGTAGAAGGGTCCTGGTGAATGATGGGTTGGTGAGGAGGGGCCCTTTGGCTCCAGGCAGTCTCCCTGTCTCGCCCATCTCCTGCCCTTCCCTCTGAGGTGCCCCCCCACTCCCCATCCCTGGCCCCAGGACTAGGCATGTGGGCAGGCCTCGCACCCGCCTTGGCCCATTGCCCCACTGGCTGCCAGCCCAGCCGCCTGGCTCCCCTGGGGGCTGGGGAAGTCTCTTCTGTTTACACCGTGTTGTGGTGTCTCTTGAACGGGCGGGGCTGGGTGGGGATGGAAGGGCCCCACCTCCCATGCCTGTGTTCCAGCTCGCCTCTGCCCCAGACCTGGGGCCCTGCTGCTTTGGACCCATGGGCCTCTCTGTCTGCCTCTCCCATCCCAGCCAAGCCTCTTAGGGAAGTCATGGGGGAAGGGGGATGCAGAGAACCCAGGCCACTAGTGACAGGGGGTTCAGGATATGCTGGGTAGTTATACCATAGGATTTGAGAGGTTCAGAGAGCCCAGAAGAGAAGGAAGAAGGGTCAGAGGATCCAAGGACCATGGGGAACCAGCCCCCTCTTCCCGTGTTCCTCTGCTACATCCCAGACCCTACTCTGGAGCCAGGGAAGGAAAAGGGAGGAGGGTGGCGGGGGAGCTGGCTCAAGCCCCAGGATACACCGAGGAAATTAGTTTGTCTCTGTGCTTGTCAGCGTGTGAACCTCCCCCTGGGCCCTTGCCTATCCCAAGCCTCGCCCCTCTTCTCTTTCCATCCCAGTTACACATCTCCCACATCCCTTTCCCTGGGCCCCTGGCCATTCCCCTGAGGGTTGGCAAGGGCCTTGCCCTTTTCCCTATACTATACTGTCTCCACACTCTTCCTCCTACCCCCTCATGAGCCTGCCTCAGTTCCTGCTGCGGTCCTGCTCATAGCACTGACCCACCTTGGGGTGCTAATATGAGTACTGCTCTGTTCCCTGTCCCTTAGGCAGAGGGACCAGGCACATCAAAGAGGAGCTCTAATGCCATTGGCCCCTCTGCCTGTGACACTGACTTTCCTCTTTTGGTTTTCCCTTTGCTTCACTCTGCTTCCCCCTCTAATTCCTGACCCTTTTTCTCTCCTGGCTTCCCCTGCCAAATTTCTCAAAGGAGTGGTCTACACCCTCTGCCTCCACTTCCTCTCCACCCACTCACTCCTTAACCCCCTGCAATCTGGCTTCCAGGACACAGCAATGGTTCTGTCCCAGGTCGTCAGGCACTTCCTCACCAAACCTGACAGCATTTTCTAAGCCTCCTTCTCCTTGCTGTTTTGCAGCCGCACTGTGGAGCACTGCTGCCTTCTTGAGCTCCTCTTCCTTGGCCTCTGCACTCTCCTGGGCCACCTTCTACCTCTCCAGCCTGGCCTCCTGGCTCCTCGTGACTCTTCTTCTTCTCTCTGCCCTGTGGTGGGCGTTCGCCCAAGGCTTGCCCACTCAGCCAGTCAGCACGTCCTTCCTCAGTGGCTCCTGCGTGGTTTTCTCTTTCTACACTTCTCCACAGGAAAGCTCATCACCCTCATTGCTTCAACTGTCACCTCCATGCAAATGGCATCCTTACTGGAAAACTTAGGGGAGACCCACAAACAGAGAGGCCTAGTGTGGAAACAGGGCCAGTGTCAGGGAACATGTGAAATAGAAGCTTTACGGGCAGGTATCTCCCTAGCAGTACACTGGCTGCTCTGCCCTCCTCCTTCCCCATCGCCCTCTCCTTTTCACAGCTGAACTACCTGGGCCCTCCTTTCAACGAGCCTGACTTCAATCCACCTCGGCTGGGGACAGAGACTCTGCCCAGAGCCACTGTCAACTTGGAAGTATGGCGAAGCCTCAATGACAAACTGCGGTTGACCCAGAACTATGAGGCCTATAGCCACCTCCTGTGTTACTTGCGTGGCCTTAACCGTCAGGCTGCCACGGCAGAGCTTCGCCGTAGCCTGGCCCACTTCTGTACCAGCCTTCAGGGCCTCCTGGGAAGCATAGCAGGAGTCATGGCAGCTCTGGGCTACCCGCTGCCCCAGCCTCTGCCAGGAACTGAGCCCATTTGGGCCCCTGGCCCTGCCCCCAGTGACTTCCTCCAGAAGATGGATGACTTCTGGCTGCTGAAGGAGCTGCAGACCTGGCTGTGGCGTTCAGCCAAGGACTTCAACCGGCTTAAGAAGAAAATGCAGCCTCCAGCAGCTGCGGTCACCCTACACCTGGAGGCCCATGGCTTCTGATCTCTGACCTTTACTATATCCTCTTTTCCCCCTCAAGTCCTGCTCCCACTCTGGGAGGGAGAAACCTATACACCAATACTTGTTGAGCCAGGAGACAGATGGTAGGAGCCCTGTCTCTCCCTGGCCTTGGACAGGAGTGTTGTGTGATAAACCTCGTCTCTTGCTCAGCTCCCAGAGTCCTATGGGTCTGGAGGAGAGGTACATAAACGATGTCCTGTTTTCACAGAAGTAATGCTCAAGGGAGTGGGATGGCTCTCACCACCTCCTATTTCCTGTTCACCACCTCAAGTACCCACCTAGCCCCTCCTGCAACACTTCTAGAAGCACACATGAAAGGCAAGAGCAAGGGGCCACCATAGCATGTGCTTTTCTGAGATGAAGCCCTTTGGCTATTCTCACTTCCCTCGATGGGTGTTGCTCTCCTACCCCAATAACTACACATCCAGTTCAGGAAACAAACATGGCAGTGAGTCTAAACAAGAAGAGATGGAAAAAAACTGGAAGGGGTGGCCTGTATTGAAGATTGCCAGAAGAGGCTATACTGATAGAGGGACAGGAACAGACAAGACTCAGCAGTCGCCAAGGCAGTCAGTGGCACAGGTGGCAAAGAAAAAAAGCCACATTGTGCATCAGGACCTTGCCTTGAATTTTCTTGCCAGCATTAAGGTGCCTCCTATGTGCCACCTCTCCCAGGATATCTGTGGATGCTCAGGCTAGGGAAGGTAGCCACAGCTGAACCCACAGCCACAGCCACGGGTTTCCTGAAAGTTTACATTGCAGTAGCATTGTGGGGTGTAGGGGGCAGCCCTCCCAGGCTCTGCTCCCCCAGCCCCACCCACTCATGACTCTTAAATTTGTTGTATTAATATTTATTTATTTGGAAATGTTATTTATTAGATGATATTTATTGCAGAATTTCTATTCTTGTATTAACAAATAAAATGCTTGCCCCAGAATTTCGTTTCTTTGACTTCCTGGCTGCCTGGGGCACATAGTGGTGCTCCTAGTCTTACAGTGCCCTCACCCCAGAGGGGTTGCAGGTGCACAGGGCTTGAGGAAGCAGCTCTCCTCTCCAGCCTGAGGAACTGGGTAACCTAGGGCCTGTTGACTCCTGCTACCAACTGCACCAGGTCTCTACCATCCTAGACAGATCTCTGTCCCTTATTCTTTTGCTTTTGATCTTTCTTCTTATTTTTTTAAAAAAGCTCTATTTATTTATGTAATAGCTCGCTCAGCCTGTCCTGGGGGTGGGGCTGGCGCAGCATGTGGTGCCGGGGACCGAACCGTGGTCCCTCTGGTTGCCTAAGTTTGCCTAATCAGGTGCTGTAGACTGCTGAGCTATCTCACCCTTACCTTTTCCTTTGTTTTTTGCTTTTTGGTGGTACCAGGGATTGAACTTAGGACCTCACCCTTTGGCCTTCTTTCTTCACCTGAAACACTTCCAGAAGCACAGATGAAAGGCAAGGGCAGGGGCCACCACAGCATGTGCCTGTCTGAGATGAAGTGTATTTAGAGGAAAGAAGAACGTCTATTTGATTGCAAGAGAATGTGATAGATGCTATTTTGAGGGGTGACCTAAGCTCAAATCTAATTCCATAGCCTGCTTAGCTGAATGACTTTGGACAAATTAAAGCTTCCTAGTCATCCATTTTTCCATCGCAAAATGAGAAGAATTAAGTATAAGATTGCTGGAAAAGGTAACAGAGGGTCAAGGAGATAGTTCAGCAGTATAAGTGCCTGCCTGGCAAGCACAAGATCCTGAGTTCAATCCCTGGTACAAAAAAGAAAAGAAAAGGCAACAGAAATAATAAAGGTTAAGATGCTTGGGGTAGGCCGGGCATGGTGGTACATGCCTGTAATCCTAGCACTTGGGAGGCTGAGACAGGAGGATCAGTGCGAGATTGGCCTGGGCTACAAAAGTGAGCTCAAGGCCAGCCTGAACTGTATAGTGAGACCCTGTCTCAAAAAGGCAAAAAAAAAAAAAAAAGATGCTTTGGGTAGCTGTGCCCCCCCCCCCATGCTTGGAGTAGTGTCAGCGATTATAATTACAGTTTACTTGAGACATGTTCCTCTGTCATGCCACTGAGTAAATTAATGAGTTAACTGCTCCCAGGTAACACATGGATATTTTATAAGGACCTCCTAAAATAAAGCCTTAAGCAAGGAAATGAATAGTAATGTCATTCAGTTAACAAATTCTATAAAAGGCTTAATTACCTGCCTATCACTAACTGATATATGAAAGCGGAAAGTCAGAGACCTAAATTGGCTCTTGCTCTCATGGAACTTTCAATCTGCCTAGGAAGAAAGCTTTCTGGAAATAATAAAGTTCAAAAGTATGCACTGTAGAGGAGGAGGTACTCAAAAGTACATGAGCCACTAGAAAAAGTCAGAGTGTAAGTACAAGAGCTATTGGCCTGATTATAGGCCAGCCAGTCTCTGTGGAATGTCCTGGTGTCACTTGGCCCAAGTGGAACATCCACCACCTATACAGACACCTACAAGCCCTGTGCCCCGCCTACAAGGCAGAAATGAGAAAGCATCTGAGCTGTTTCCATATGTGGGCAAAATGTGTTATGGACTGGTCTATATAAAACACTAAGTTACAAGGAAAAGTGAGAGGAACAAGGATGGTGGGGTCCTGCCCTCATGGAGTGTACATATTACCACTTGGGGTAGAATTCTTTTTTCTTTTTTTTTTTTGTCTTTTTGAGACAGGGTCTCACTATGCAGTGCAGGCTGGCCTTGAGCTCACTTTTGTAGCCCAGGCTGGTCTCAAACTCGCACTGATCCTCCTGCCTCAGCCTCCCGAGTACAGGGATTACAGGCATGCGCCACCACGCCCGGCTTGGGGTAGAATTCTTGGGGACAGACTTTGACTCTTCCTTTCTATTCCAATATCTAATTGTCTTTTTTTTTTTTTTTTTTTTTTTTTTTTTTTTTTTTTTCTTTTTGCGGGACCAGGGTTCGAACTCACGACCTTGTACTTGCCAGGCAGGCACTTGTGCCATGGAGCTATCTCCCTAGCCCCTCAATATCTAATTGTCTAAAGGTGTTCCAGGGGTAGGGATGTGGCTCAGTAGTAGAGCTCTCGCCTTGCATGCACAAGGTCCTGAGTTCAATCTAGAGCACGACATATAAAATGAAATGAAATAAAGGTGCTCCAAATCCCAGTACTCAGGAGATTGAGGCAGGATTGTAAAGAGTTTAAGGCCCGTGTGGGCTACATAGTGAGTTTAAGACCAGCTTGAACTGTATAGCGAGACCTTGTTTCAACCCTACCCGCAAGATAAAAAAACAAACATGATCCATTAATGTATGAACAAAATAATCTAGAAAAAGAAACAATGACTGGCCATGGTGGCACATGCCTACAATCCCAACTACTCTGGAGGCTG
Source organism: Myocastor coypus (assembly GCA_004027025.1). NCBI lineage: Eukaryota > Metazoa > Chordata > Mammalia > Rodentia > Myocastoridae > Myocastor > Myocastor coypus. The sequence goes on from PVJA010006519.1 coordinate 48,785, forward strand.
AAAGCTGAAGACCAACCTGGGGAACTTGGGGAGATCTGGTCTCGAAAAAAGAGGGGTGGTTTACCTGGCCTACACAAGACCATGAGTTTAGTTCTAGTACTAGCCAAACATGGTAGCCCAGCAATTGCAAGGTGGAGACAGGAGGATCACTGCAAGTTTGAGGTTAACCAGGTATGTGCAAGGTCAGGGTGAACTACACAACACCCAATCTCAAGGAAAAAACAAAAAAGCCTCCTCCAAATGCTAGAATATAAGGTAAAGTGATAGTGGACTGAAGATTCTAAACTGGGAACCCTAGTGGAGGAAGTGGTATCAAGTCCCTGGCACACACCAAGTGTTCAATGGTCACCTTTTGCATAAATGTTCCAGATATTTAACATCAGCCTGGGAGGATGGGGCAGAATCTGGACAGGTGGAGACGAGACAGGATGGAAGTCAGTTAAATCTGCTTGCCTCCTTTTCATGCAGAGAGTGTCTTCAGAAGTGTTCATTTTTGCATCCTAACTGTTTTAGCAGGATACCTGGTACAGTAATGTCCTTGTTAATGTGATTTAAGTTGATTTTATAAGTGCTCAAAACAAGAGTGTTATTAGATACTTAGAGAAGATTTTGAAGGAAGCAGCTGATCAACAGTCTCAGATGTCCCCAGGGAACTGATAAAAGACTGGAGATAAACCTACTGGCTTTGGTGGTTAGGCAATCATAGGCAACCTTAAAAGTAGGTGAGAGGCAGACAACAAACTATGGGACAAAGAAGGACATGGTGTGAAAGAAAGGGGAGGAAATCTATTCCCTCTGAGTTTGTTGGTAAAAGGAAAGGATGAAGGAAGATATTTTGTTTTGTGGCAGCTGCTTTTAGAGCTCTAAACACGTTATTGTAGGTGAGGAGGTGGTGGCTGGAGAAAAATGCAGAGCTGTGGCGAGTCAAGTAAGGAGACAACCAGAGGAAAAGCCAAAGCTTGCTAAGCTGCCATAAGCGACAGTGGGGTGGAGGTGGGGGTAGAGGTGGGGGCAGAAGACCTGTGTTTTTGTTGTTATTGTCTTTTTTTTTTTTTTTCTGGCTGAGGCTGCCTTAAGCACAGGTCTCATGCTTCTTATGGGGAAGGGGATCAAACTGCAGCCCCTGGCACCTGAGACACTTTGCTGAATATTGTGCTTTAACCAACTGAGCTACTTGGCGAGCCTCCTGTTTTTGCCTTTTTGAGCATCTCACTAGACAGTTCAGGCTGACCCTGAGCTCCCTTTGCAGCCCAAGCTGGTCTCAAATTTACAATGATCCTCCTGCCTCAGCCTCCTGAGTTCTCAGATTACAGGTATGTGCCACCACACCCAGCCAAGCTTTGTGTTTGAAAAAGAATCTTGCAAATTTGCCCATACTGGCCTTTTTTTAAAAATTTTATGTACTTAGGCTGGGCATGGTGGTGCACGCCTGTAATCCCAGCACTTGGGAGGATGAGGCAGGAGGATCAGTGTGAGTTTGAGACCAGCCTAGGCTACAAAAGTGAACTCAAGGGCAGCCTGAACTTGCATAGTGAGACCCTGTCTCATCAAGACAAAACAAACAAACAACAAAAAACTGCACTAGTAGATGGTGCTAGTACAGTCTGTCAAATTTGTAAAGGATCTACTATGGGGAGCTGGGGAGATAGCTCCGAGGCACAAGTGCCTGCTGGGCAAGTGCAAGGTCGTGAGTTTGAACCCCGGTCCCACCAAAAAAAAAAAAAAAAAAAAAAAAAAAAAGGATCTATTATGTAGATCAGGCTTGTAGTGATCCTCTTGTTTTCTGCCTCCCAAGCACTGGGATTATAAGTGCATGGCACCATGCCCAGTTTCAATCCTAGTCTCAGTGTGGCCCAGGGGCAGGGCCAGCACTGTATGCAGGGGACTGAACTCCAGATGCTGCTGTGCTTTGCCTAAGCAGGTGCTTTAGTCTACTGAGCTATGTGGCCAGTGCCCACCCCCCTTAAAATCTTCTTGCTTTAGTCTCCTAGCTTCCCTGGGATTACAGGACCACACTACTGTACCCAGCTAGAGCTTGCATTCTTGAACTCTCCCTCAAATATCTCCTAATCACAGTGACATGGGTATGGATTCCTCCTTTGAGTTTTGGTAATGGGTCCTACAGGGTATTTGTAAAACTTCTGGCATAACCAGAAGGTAGCCCTTGCTAAATGATAATTAGTGATTTTGGTATACTTGTTATGGTTTTACCCCTTAACTGTGGCCTTTGAGCCAGGAGTGCACATATCCAGAGGCCAATATATTAATCAACATTACCTGGAGTTCTGTAGTGTGTGTGGGACATTATTTCTAGAACTCCTATGTCCCCTCCAAGGCTAGAGAAGGAGGGAGAGAAGGCCCTCTTTCCTGTCATCTCTGGAGAATGTAGATTAGAAACATTTTGGTGTTTGGAAGTACACTTGAATTTAATAACACAAACACAAGAGGGAGAACTATCAGTTGGGAGAGGTGGCAACTGCCTGGAGGGTAACAGTAATGAGTACAGGGGAGGTTCTGATTGGAAGTGGCAGCCTTTAGGCCTTGATGCAAAGACTGACCCAACATCTAGGACTTAGGTTGTGAAGGTTTTCATTTAAGCACTCACTGCTCATTACATTTCACTACAGTTCAGCCCCATCCCCAGGAACAGGAAAAGCATAGGGAGGCTTCTGTTCCCTTTAACCCAGAGTGCAAGGGCCCATGACTCAGGCCTGGCTGGGTGCTCTGAGCAGCTTCCTTTTAGCTCCTTATTCTTTGGAGCTACAACTGTCACTGCCTTTGTCCCTTCAATTCTTGAGCTGACTCAGCCTGGTACCCAAATGTACCAGAAGGAGGCTGAGTTTTTGTCAGGGTGGTAGAGCCTATGAGAACTCTCTCAAGTTAAGAGTCCCTTCAGACTCTTAGGGGGTCATCTGTATGCCCCTTCCCAACTTGTCCTGATTTCCGAGATCTGGCTGATGTGGTGGTGGTTGTGCTGTTGGAAGTGTTAATGAGGACCTACTTCCCAGCTAGACAAAGTCTGACACCTGGTGGCTAAGGTGAAAAATGGCCTGTAAACTCCCCTTGCAAATCTTCCCAGAATTTATCCAGGACCTGAATGGCTTAGTTAAAGAGTTGGGACCAGAAAAGGTGTGGAAAGTGGTAGGAGAAGAGAAGACACTAGAGACCAAGGGAAGCCTTTATCTTTCCACAGATTCTTCCCTTTAAACTCACTAAGCTAGAGAATCTGGATCAGTAAGAAAAGGGGTTACTGGGATGATTGTAAGGGACCAAGAGGAGCTCCTGAAAAAATCTGGCCTATAGTGTAGGGAATGGGGTGTGTGTAGTTGGCACCTGCGTATTTACCTGGCATCCCAGACTCCCCTGAGCTAGCGTGATTTCCAGCTCCAGGTGGGTGGCAGCACCCAAGGGACTGAAGAACGGGGATGCTGGGGAGAGGAAGGCAGAACTGAGTATGTCCTATAGCTTGCTGGGCTAGAGGCAGCTACTCCCCTCCCTTCACCTTCCCCCACTTCCCAGCCGGCTTTCCATGATCTGGCTCTCCTCACAAGTCCCATGGTGAGCTGGGGGAGAGGAAAAGGTCCTTAAGGCATCTGAAAGTGCTACCTTCCCCCATCCTGTCATACCCTCTGAGCTAAACTAGGGCTAATCCCCTTTTCCCTAGAGCAGCAACCTATGTCTGAGCATCTAGGCATTCCCCAAAGGACAGAATTTAGCTCCACACTCAAAGTCTGGCCCTGATCTCCAACCCAAGGCCTGAACTATGACAAGCCAGGACAGCAATTTAGGGGGTACGCCCCAAAAGGGCCTGAACAGGAAGGAAGGGGGTTCTAGACAGGAAGGGTATGAAAGGGAGGGGCTGAACAGTAAAGGAGGAAAAGACCTGAGGTAGGGCAGGCTGAGGCCAGTTCTATTGCTGGGACACCTTATGGACCCAGTTGCTGTGTGAGGAAGGAGCCTAGTAGGTCAGGGATGGTTCCAAAATCCCTGTATGCCAAATGTTCCACAGGGGCTCAGTTCTATTGCCATCTGACTAGAAGAGGGCATGCTGGCTGGAGTGTTCCTTCGACCCCAGAGCAAAAGGCAAGTGCTAGAAGTACTGCATTTGTGTTGACCAGTCTGGCTTTCTTTCTAGAGCACAGGGTAAGGAGAAAAAGCCAGAGACATCTTCAGGCTGAGTGACAGAGGTTAGCTAGACCTGGGCCAGGTAGAGCTAGAAGAAGCAGGCAGGAACAGAGGTTGGTCAGGAAGGCATCCACAGAGCAGGTCAGGGTGCCAGTGGCTGCCACAGGGGAGCAAGGAATAGGCCTAGGCAGCAGTGGGAGCTGCTGTGCTGCCCACTGGCACACCCCATTTCACGCTCCTTGGGCGGTGGCAGGCCCCACGGCTATCAGCTTTCAGGGGTGGGAGGAACCAGGAATGAGGAGGGGTCTGCTCCACCCAGGGTTCCCTCTTCTCTCAGGGCATTATGGTCTCAGGTGGTAGGTGCTTGTGGGAACAACTCAAGAGCCCCTCACAGAGGCTCTCCAGGGAAGGGAAGACTGTCACACAGCCTGGGTGCCATGTTTCTACCAGCACTCAATGCCTGATCTTCCTACACTAGTGAAGGGGGCCTCCCTACTACGCTGCCCAGCTCAGCAGGACCTTTCTGTCTGGATGTGGATCCTGCTTAACAAGAGGCAGAATGAGGATTAGATCTGGCAGAGCCATAATGAGGAAGGGAGAGGCTCTCTAGCTCTCCATTGTGCAAACTTCCCCCAAAGCTTCCTCCTCCTTAGCCTTCCCTCCTTGAGGAAGCTGGTGGGGAGAGCTAGACAGGAAAAGAGCCCCCAAAACACAGCTGCTCTTCCCCTCTGGTGGTCTCCTCTCCAGAGCATTCTCTATTCTCAGATCCCAGGCCTGCAGAGAAGCAGGCAGAGGTCTTTGAGCAGGCATTGGCCCTTGTACCCCAGAAGGAAGAACCGGATGGGATTTCTAGAGGGTGATTAGTGCTGGGCTGGTCCCAGTGCTGGTTCCCAGACTCCCACTGGCCAGCACTTTCGCCTGCTGCCAGGAAGTGGGTGAGGGGGAGGTGAAAGTAGGGGTGAGTCAGCGATGACAAGAGCCCAAGAGACAAAGGTCATGGGTGGAGAATTGAGACACATTGTTTACAGCAGCCCACCTCTTCCAAAAGGCCTTTGATGCTAATCATCTTGTGGCTCCACAGAGCTGTGACCCACCCTTTCTCTCTTTTCTGTTAGGAATTACAGCTCATATTGACAACTGTACAGCCCCTCTCCCTGCAACCTGTGAGCTCAGGGCATAAGGAGGGTGTGTGTTTTGATGAGAGCCTGTTATCAACAGGATCAGTCTTTCAAAGAACTTTTTTTTCCCCCAGTACCAGAGATTTAACTCAGGACCCTGTGTTTGTCAGGCAAGCGCTTATTTTACTGAGCTACCTCCTTGGCCCCTAACAGGATCAGTCTATCCTTACTTTCAAAAAATTTTTCTGATTTAACTATTTTGAGCTACTATATGTGAATAGGCTTTGAGTAGTACTTTGCACATGGTAAGAGCACTATGAGGGTTAAGTATACTGATACTCTTATATATGCACCAGGGAGATACGGTCAGTGAAGACCTAGGGACCCAATCATATCATGATGGAAGACTACTCCTCCTCTGGCCTCCTGTTTGGTATGGAATCTTCCTGACTAGTCTGGCAGGCAGGGGCAGGCTGTGGGAGGGCTGACAAGGCAATGGCCTGACTGGACTAGGAGTGGGCAGTGTCTCTGGGCGCAGACTGTGAGAAAGGAGCTTTCAGAACGCATAGCCTCCAGCCAGGTCTCCTGGAGTCGGTGAGGGTGGGGTGAGAGCAGGGAAAGGGCTGGATTAGGCCAAACTCTTTTCAGACCTCCAGATCTGCCCCCACAGCACTCTGTAGCCAAAGGGTCAGAGTGGAAGGTTCCAGCTGGGCTCAGGGGAGTTACAAACCGGCCACGGGGATTAGTGGGGTTGAAAAGAACATTTGCCTAGCAAGGGAAAACGGGAAGTGAGAGGCTGAGGATAACGCTCCGCAAGTCCCTGGGGACTCATGTAGACCAATGGGGGGTAAGAGGAGGTGGTGAAGTCTGGGGCATTTTGACAGTCCTCCCAATACCCCAGTCTAACCCCTCCTCCTCCAGAACACAGCTGCTGCTGATGCCCCGCCTCTCACCCTGTGGCCCTTGCCATTGGCTAGAGTCAGGGCCCCGCCCCACAGAGGCAGCCTGTTATTGGCTTAGATTTTGATGTTTGCTCGCTGGTGGGGGCGGGGGACAAGCGTCATTCTCTGGAACCTGGAGACTTCCTTTTTGCTTGTCTGGGTCATCCTGTCTGCCCGTCGCTGGCCCATCTCTCTCTCTGGCCCCATCTTTCCTGTGTTTCAGCAGCTGTCTCTCGCACGCCTCCTGGCCTATTTCTTCTCCGCAGTCGCCTCCGCCTGCCTGGGTGGCCGCCATGGGCCGGAAGCGGCTCATCACTGACTCCTACCCCGTGGTGAAGAAGAGGGAGGGGCCCGCCGGGCACAGCAAGGGGGAGCTGGCACCAGAACTAGGTCTCTGAAGGATGAGGGTAGCAAAAAGACTGGAAACTCAGGGACCACATAGTTGGGGGCCAGATGGAAGGGGAAGTGAGCATGTACTGTACTTCCGTCCCAAGGTCTAAGGTCCAGATACGGGATGACAGAGGCAAAGGAATGGGGAGAAAGTCAAAAACAGTGGCACAACTATGAGACCAGGGGTAAGGCAAAGGCCTGGGGAGGCCTGAGGAGTAGCGTGTCATTACAGGGGAAGAGCCCCAGCCCTCCAGCGAGGAGCAAGCGGAACTGGAGCTGCTGCGTCAGTTTGACCTGGCCTGGGAGTATGGGCCCTGCACAGGTGAGAATTCATCCCACCCACCAAGCACATCTTGAACGAGTCTTTCACCCACACATCTGGACATTGACCCATTATCTGCCTGACTCAGGCCCTGCTTCTGACTTTGGGGGCTGCGGAGGCTCTTAAAGACCCCCTATGTCTCTAGCCTGGACTCCTCAACCCTCCATGAAACACCTGAGTTTTCTTTCTACCCTGACAGGAATCACACGGCTACAGCGCTGGCATAGAGCAGAGCAGATGGGCTTAGATCCACCCCTACAGGTGTGCCAGGTGCTGAAGAGCCACCCCGGAGACCCTCGCTTCCAATACAGGTTAGGACAGGCTGGGACAGCTTTCAGGGAAGCCAGGTTTCTCTAGGCACTGCCACCCTGCTGGCCTGGGTAGGGGCTTCCCTGGCCTGAGGGGGATGTGGACACAGATATGGGGGGTCCTTGCTGAGCAGGCAAGAAGGTTCTCCAAGGTGCCTGGCTCAGGAAATCATGTTAACTCTATCTCATCTACTCATGGGGGAAGGATGCATCTAGGGCCTAACGGACTATTTAGTACTATTTCATAAGTGCCACCAAAGGACTTACTTAACTGACTCTTTGGTGTTCCCTTCCTCCTACCTAATCTTCCGAAGCCTCTGGCATCTCTATCCCCTTTGAGGTACCACCTAGGCCATCCTGCCCTCAACACTCTTGCTTGCCACTGAGAACTTCAGGAAAGAAGTTAACCAGTTGCTGCTGTGGAAGAATATTTGGTAATTGAGTCTGGAGGTCTCAGGCCCTCTATCTAACCAGAAGACTCCTACAGCCCCCTATGAAGCCTGTGCACCTCCAAGATGGACACTTTTCATTAGGAATAAGGATATGGCCATGGCCTATGGTGTGGCAAAGCAGCAAAGGCTTGGGCAGTGCCAGATGGATGAATCAGAAGGCAAAGATGCCCTTCCCACCAGAGACTGGCAATCTAAGGGCAGGACTGGCTGAGTTCACAGAGCAAGGGGTTTACTATTGTTAATAAAGAACATTGAGTCTGGGATCCTGACCTCCACTCCCTTAATGTGACCCTGCTTTGACTGGCAGTTCCCCACCAAGTTAATAGGCAGGACAGCCAGCAACACATTTCTTAGCCCTAACAGACCCAAAGTTCTCCTTAAAGTTGAGCAATCCATAGTGCCCTCTGGTGGTACACAGTTAAACCACTGTAGGCACTTTCACTTAAAACCAGCCGAGAAAAACCTAAGGACCTGCTGGCCACCTATGTTGGCCATTGTTGGCCACCTCACAATGGGTGGTGAGCACATGGGTGCTCTGCCAGAGAAGAATCTATGGGGCCATGGCTCATAAGGTCCAGATAGACCTATGCATGCCCTGAAAGCACTTCTTCCCATATTAGGGGTACCTCATCCAAAACAAACTCCCTCATCCAGGGAGTGTCAACTTGTAGGACATGCTTCAGATAAGGCCACCACCTAAGGACCTTTGGAAGGGAAACGACTTGGCAGGGGACTGTTGCTTAGGGGACTGTGGGTCAGGCACAAAATGGAAAAGGGACTCTGCCACCCTTTACATGACATTACTTTCTCTTTTTTTTGAGACAATCTTGCTATGTAAGTCCAGGCTGGACTCAAACTCATTAATAACCCAGGCTGGCTCTGAACTTCCATACTCCTCCTGCCTCAGCCTCCAGACCGCTGAAGATTACAGGGGTGCTCTACCATATCCAGCTATAGGTAGTTACTTTCCAATGCTGTTTCAGTTGTTCATCTCAGGCAGGATGGAGACAGCTCTATGCATTTACTCCTTGCAAAGAGCTGAGTGCATTGTTAAGTCCAAGTCCTACTGATCAGGTACTTTGAATGTATTCTTTTTTTGTGTGTGATAGGGTCTCACTGTGCAGTTCAGGCTGGCCTTGAGCTTACTTTTGTGGCCCAGGCTGGTCTTGAACTCGCACTGATCCTCCTGCCTCAGCCTCCCAAGTGCTGGGATTACAGGCGTGCACCACCACGCCTGGCTAAATGTATTCTTTAATACTCTTTAAAAATCTTTTGGTGAATTTTACAGAAAGGGAAGTTAAAGCTCAGAGAGGTTAAGCAGTGTTATCCAAAAACATATAGCAGGTAAGTGGTAGTGCAGACACCAGAAGCCACACATTATCAAGCCCTTTCAGTGCCTCAGCCTACCACATGCTATCTGTCAGGCACCAACGGTCCCTGTGGGGTGCTACTGATGGTGTGTGTGGGGTAGACAAAGCATGGAAATTAAATCATCAGGTGGTGTTCAATGGAGAAGAAAATTGGGACTGTGTGCCACGGGGGAGGAGAGAATGCCAGGGGTACTATTTCAGGAGTGTTGGGCACTTTGCTAAGATGATCATTTAAGTGAAGACCTAAAATGAGGGGCAACACCTTTATGTTCCAGACAGAAAGAGCAAGCAGAAAGTCTTCCTTGCAGTAGCATTTCCATCCTATTTACACAATAGCAAAGAAGCCAGCATAGCTGGTCAAGGGAGTAAAGTGTGGGTAACCAGGGAATGAGGCCACACAGGCAGAGGACTATTCCCATAGAGTCTTGATAAGATAAGAAATGGGGATTTTGTTTTGAGTGAGAGAAGAAGACACTGGAGCAGTTTAAACAATGTCGGACTGGCAAGATAGCCCAGTGACTAAGCATCTGCTTAGGTAAGCACAGGGACCAGAATTTGATTCCTGGCACCATATGCCACACTGTCCCTACCCCTGGGCATGCTGAGCTGGCCACTGAGACCCCGTGTGGTGGCACACACCTGTAATCCCAGCACTGGGGAGGCTGAAAACAGGAGGATCACTATGAGTCCAAGCTGTGTAGTAAAACCCTGTACCAAGTACATTAAAAAAGTAATAATAATTGATAGGTTTTTCAGAGGTTCAATAAAGAGATAAGAAAAGTAAAAGAAACCTTTATTAACTCGAAAGACATGGAGAGGATCAAGGACAGATATATCAGGTGATCTCTCTAGCCTGAGACAAAGAAAGCTGAAGCTTTTATGGACTTTTTCTGGGGGTGGAGTTTGAGGGGGATGTTTAGATATATCTGAGGAGCTGATTGGGGTCTTCCTTGTGATGGAGAAGGATGAAATCATACCTTGCCTGGGTTGGAGAAGAAGGGAGAAGGTGGTCTCTGGGAAGATAAGCTGTTGTTTTAAGGGCTTTAGTCATATTAGATGACCACCATGAATCGCATAAATTTAGCAATTTATACTAGGGCCAGAACCTATCAATAATAATAAAAAGCAATGACATTATTGAACTTACATCGTGAAAACATGTCTGTGGCTGTGGGAATAGAAACTGGATTTGGAGGGATGGGGAGATAGCTCCGTGACACAAGTGCCTGCCTGACAAGTGCAAGGTCATGAGTTTGAACCACAGTCCCAGGAAAACAAAAAAACTGGATTTGGGAGAAGACAGCCAAGCAATTAAGGAGACTGCTGGAATCAGCCTGGTGAGAGGTGACAGTGATAGGTGTGATAGTAGAGCAATAGAGCTGGTGAGAAGTTACCAGATTCTCTCTGTATTTTGAAGGGAGGACTGCCCAGTAAGAGCTTGCTCATCTGGATTGGAGGGTTTAAGAGACAGGAACCGATGATAATTCCATAGGTTTTGGTTTGAGCAACTGGAAGAACATAGTTTCTTTCTTTTTTTTTTTTTTAACTTTATTTATTTATTCATTTTTGTCTTTTTGAGACAGGGTCTTGCTATGCAGTTGAGGCTGGCCTTGAGCTCACTTTTGTAGCTCAGGCTGGTCTTGAACTCGCAGTGATCCTCCTGCCTCAGCCTCCCAAGTACTGGGATTACAGGCGTGCGCCACCACGCCCGGCCCATAGTTTCCATTAGTAAGGTGGAAGGACTATAGGAAAAGAAAGTCAGGTGGTGATCAAGAGTTCAAGGGTGATCAAGGGCTTGCTAGATTTGAAGTGTCTATGAGGCTTTTGTAGAGGACATGGAAGTGTAACATTTTTTTTTGTTTTGTTTTTGTTTTTAACACTTGTATTTTTCTATTTATTTATTTTTCTTGTTTCAGAACCTTTATTTGTTTATTCACTCATTTTTATGGCCGGCTCAGCCCACCCTGAGGGCAGGGCTGGCGCAGCATGTGGGGCCGGGGATCGAACCGCGGTCTCCGAAGCCGCCCAAGCCTTCCCAAGCAGGTGCTTTAGACCACTGAGCCATCCCGCCGGGCCCCTAGAAGTGTAGCATTTTGTACAGGTCTAGATTTGAGATCTAATCTTGGGGATCCTTTAGATGGCATTTAAAGAGTACAGAGACTGGGCCCGGCGGGATGGCTCAGTGGTCTAAAGCGCCTGCTTGGGAAAGCTTGGGTGGCTTCAGGGACCTTGGTTCGATCCCCAGCTCCACATGCTGCGCCAGCCCTGCCCTCGCGGCGGGCTGA
>PVJA010006519.1:60195-72935 GCA_004027025.1 Myocastor coypus
AAAAAAAAAAAAAAAAAAAAAAAAAAAAAAAAAAAAAAAAAAAAAAAAAAAAAAAAAAGAGTACAGAGACTACTTGAATGGATATAAAAACAAGAAGTTATTCAAGAACAGTCCAAGGCCTCCTGTACCCAGGCAAAAGAGAAGGCACGAAACAAATGAGATGAGAGCAGCTGATGAGGCTAGAGAAAGATCAGGGGAGTGGAGAGGCTGGTAGGCGTGGGAAGAGGGTTTTGGGTCTCAGATGTTCCCATTAGGTTGGTAGCAGCTTGAGAAAGTTTTGTTGTTCTCATGCAGAGACTACTGATGACCTTGATAAGAGCAGTTTTATGTAGTGATGGGGGTAACAGACCATCTGGACTGGCAGCAGAAGTGGAAATAGAGTATGACAATTAACTCAAGGACTTTTTACTGTACAGAGAGCAGAGAACCAGAGTGGTAACTAGACAGGTGGGGTTAAGGAAGGTTTTGTTGTGTCTTTTATGTTAAATGGAGTGATACTACAGCTTACTCATGCAATAAGAGTGTCCAACAGGAAGGAAGCATAATGCTGTAGAACACAGGGCAGCAGGCACAGGCGTGAAGGTCAGAAAGACCAGGAACTAGGACACGGGAGAGTGCTTTCTGTAGGTGCATCCACTGTGACAGGAAGGAGACAAAGCAGGCAAGGTAGATACAAGGAGGAGGGGGGCATTTAGGGGGATTGGGAATATTTGAGGAGCAAATGTTTACCCAGAGCTTGGCTATAAGTGGCTCTCCATGCCATCTGCTGCTGAGCATGAGGGCATGTTATTTACTCAAAACAATGTCATGAGGGAAGCATTAGCTGTGTTTTACAGATAAGGAAACTGAGGCTGAATGGAATAGTTCCTTGCTCAGTAAGTAAACACCAGGGTGGGAATTCACTGCCAAGCTGTTTTCCCATCCAGCACCCCACACCTGTGCTCCAGATGCTTAGAACGGAGTTGCCAGAGATAAGGCCTACATATGGGGAGAGTTAAAATCCCTTGTAATACAAGTGCTGCCCCAGGCAATCTAGGAGCACCACAGAGCCACACTGTTAGGGCTCAGAAAGAGCAGGCGGGGCCACAGAGACCTCCTGCACTACAGAAAAAACTGGATGTCTCCAACTGTCCCATTAGTGCTAGCCCTGCCTCAATTGATCTGTACCTAGCACTGCATTCATGGGATCCCTGCTTCTTGGACCTTCCCACTGCACAAAGGTTGGAGACTTGGCACATTGAACATTCTCAATAGTTTGTGTTTTACCTTTATTTATTTATTTTTGTGTGTTTTACCTTTAAAATCTGGCATTTTTGCATTCCACTGTGTTACGTTTGGAGTAGATGCATCAGCATAAAAGCAGACAAACTTAGATGTGTATGTGTGGCCTATGGCTCATTTCATCTGCCCCATGACAAAGCTGTCACAGCCTAGCTCATTCTGAACAGCACTGCAGAAATACTTACAATGAGTTAACCCAAAGGAAAATGGAGGCACACATAGGTGAAGGCTATATGCATGTGCAGACAGTGAACAGCACTCCAGATGGAGGACTGGGCTGAGCAGTTGGCATGGGTGGACAGGGAAAGGTGTGATGTGCATAGCATGCTCTTTAGGAAGTCCAATGCCATAAAAGCTGGTGCCTGAGCATTTATGTATGTCCGGCACTAGTCTATGTGCATTTTACCCTCACACTAAACCCAGAAACAATTATAAAATTTCTTTCTTTTCTTTTTGGTTTGTTTTTTGAGACAGGGTCTTGCTATGTAATTTAGGCTGGCTTTGATCTAACCAGGTACCCCATGCTGGCCTTAAGCTCATGCTGCCTTACTCTCCTGAATGCTGGAGTCACAGACACAGTATTTCTTTTCAAGTAATTTTATTTTTATTTATTTATTTATTTATTTTTGGCTTTTTGAGACAGGGTCTCACTGTGCAGTTCAGGCTGGCTTTGAGCTCACTTTTGTAGCCCAGGCTGGTCTCGAACTTGCAGCAATCCTCCTGCCTCAGCCTCCCAAGTGCTGGGATTACAGGCGTGAGCCACCACGCCCAGCTCTTTTCAAGTAATTTTAAAGAGGAAGATATGGGTATGATGGGGCACACTTTTAATTCCAACAACTGGGAGCCTAAGGCAGGAGTATTAGCAGGCATTCATGGATAGAGAGGAAAGGAGAAAGGAAGAAAAGGAATGAATTTCAGGCACAGAGGAATTACATATAGCACAATCATACAACATGTGAGGTTTGATTCCAGAATCTGGCTCCAGAGCCTGTGCTTTTTTATGTGTGTGTTTTGGTGAATGGTACTGTGAGTAAACATAAGGGTGTTCTACTACTGAGCTACATAGTCAACCTTTTTTTTTTCTTCTTCTTTTGGTCTTTTTGAGACAGGGTTTCACTATGCAGTTCAGGCTGGCTGTTATGGTTTATGTCTAGTTGTCCCCCCAAAGCCTCAAGCAGTCATGGGGTGGGGACTTCTATAGATTGAGACTTGACTGATGAGTCACTGGGATTATGTGATTTAGTGCGAATCTAGAGTTTGAGACTTGATCCTTGATCCCTGGGATTATGTGTTTTAAGTACTTCTGGGATTATGTAGTCCAAGGCGGATAGGCTGAGGCAGAGAGCCTGAATGTAACATAAAGAGAGACAGAGAGACAGACTAGAGCTGTTGCTCTCTGCTCCTGTTTGGTCGGTTGCCTCTGTCGCGATTGTTGCTGTTCCGCTATCATGAACTGGATGCTCTCTGCCCTGTTTCACTCAGCCTTGGGCCAGCCGAATATGGGCTGAAACTTCCAGTAACTGTGAGCTAATAAACCTTTCCTTCCTTCATTTTGAGTGTTGGGTATTTGTCCCAGCAACAAGAGAAGAGTAACTAAGACATTGGCCTTGCACCCACAGAAATCCTCCTATCTCAGCCTGCTGAATACTGGAATTATAAGTAAATGCTACCATGCCTGGCCTTCCTTCTTTTTTCTTGAGACAGGACTTTATCCATTTGCCCAGCTGGCCTCCAATTAGAGATTCCCCTGTCTCAGTCTCCTGAGTAGTAGATAATGCCAATGAGGTTGGTTGGGACCAAAAAGAGGCTCTTGAGCCTGAACTCAAGATCAGTATCTATGGTGACAAGAATATTTGGGAGCAAAAGAGACAAGATAAAAGAAATCATCCTGGAAAATCTGGCCAAGCATGAAGGGGTTGGAGGTGAAAGCTACAAGCAGGAAAATGATATGAAAAGCTATTTAATATCTAAAACATGGGGTGCTGAGACCCTGGACTTAGCAGATACATTGAGAATATTAAGGAACAGCAAGATGGTGAAAAACAAGTGTCATGCCTTGAGCCTGGGAAGGAAGGGACGGGGGTGACATCAGATCTGACCAATTTTGAGCTTGGATGGGTAAGAAAATGCTGATTTTGTGCATGAGCAGAAAAAACAGAAACTGGGAGGGGGAGACAGCTTCAATATTATACATGCTTAGTTAGAGATGGTGACAAGATACCTAAAAGAAAACATCTGGTGTGCAGTATAAACAGCTCAAGTTCATCAGAGGAGATAGTGTCCAAGGGACAGCACAAAAGTAACCTGTGAGCCCAGTATGAGATAGTATAATGAGAAACAGGCGCTTGGGAACAATTCTCTCTGGAAGAAGGTGGAAGAAGTTACATTCATCCAGAAAGGAGAGGGACCCCAGTGACAGGAGAACCAAGGTGGAGCAGCACTACAGAGGGTGACAGAGTACTTCTTAAGTGGCCATCAAACAAGAGGCTGCAGAGCTATCTAGGCAGATACCCATAGGAAGACCATAAAGAGGATGGGATAGCCTGTCTTAATTCTATGCCCTGTTTTCCCTTCTGTCCTCCTAGTTTTGTTGTTGTCTTTGGGATCTTCAACTATCATGGTAACTACCAGGGTCACACCTGTGTACAAAGGCCACATTAGTCCCTTCTTTACTGATTCAAGTGTGACAGCATCTATCCACCCTCAGACAAACTCACAAATAGCTTGAAGGTTTAAAGATCTAACTTAACCAAGAAACTAAGGTAAATAAGGGGAAGGAAGAAGTTTTTTTTTTTTTTTTTTTTGTCTTTTTGAGACAGGGTCTCGATGTTCAGTTCAGGCTGGCCTTGAGCTCACTTTGGTAGCCCAGGCTGGTCTCGAACTCACATCAATCCTCCTGCCTCAGCCTCCCAAGTGCTGGGATTACAGGCGTGAGCCACCATGCCCGTCTTGGGAAGAAGATTTTGAATTGATCTACAAACAGAAGAAAGCAGTATCATCCAGTTTAGGGTAGACTTGGAACAATACTACATCATGGACTTCAGAATTTTTTTCTTTTTAATGGCAGTATCAGGGACTGAATCCAGGGCCTTCACACTAACAACCCCTGGGTCTTTTTTAAGTATTCCAAGTAGCTGGGATTATAGGTGTAAGCCACCATCCTTGGGACTCTTGATATGAGTCTTAATTTTTAGTTTAGGCAGATTTCTAGTTTATCTACCTGAGTCCTAAGCAGGAACACAGAAAGGCTAAGGATGTTGCTCAATGGTGCAAGACTTGGTTATCACACACAAGGCCTTGGGGTCCATCCCCAGCACCACAAAAAGCAAACAAACGCTTTGTGCTGGACCTGGAAGATTTAACTGCTGAGAATCCCAGTCTCCAGTAGAGTCAGCTACATGGCAAGCACTCAGAGCTGATCTTTCCTGTTCCCACTTCACTCATCCCTGCCTTTCAGTCTATTAGCATTGTCCAGCCTGTGAGAATCATTTATTCTCACAGGATAGTTTGACATGAAAGTTTGACAGTCATCCAGTCCTAAATTCAATGAAACCTGAGCTCTAATTCTATTCTCTCTTTTTTTAATTTATAATTTTTATTTATTTTATTTTATTTTTATGGCCAGCTCAGCCTGCCCTGTGGGTGGAGCTGGCACAGTATGTGGTGCTAGGGATTGAACCGCGGTCCCTGAGGTTGCCTAAGCTTAACCAAGCAGGTGTTTTAGACAACTGAACCATCCTGTCGGTCCTTCTAGTTCTATTCTCTATGAGGGTTGCAAGGCCTTGAAAGCCAAAGCCATCTTTTCTGGAGGCTTTCTCACCAAAGCAAGCATCAATGCTGACAAGATCAGAAGCAGGCCCCTTTCATCTTGTGTCTCAAAGTCCATGCCTTACCAGGCCACTGTACTGAGCACATGTCTGAGGTACTTTGAGGCACAGAGTAGACAGGCATCACATCTGCCATTCAGAGGACTAACCAGCCCATTTCTACATGTGCTCTCAAAGGACCTGGCCAGGATTCCATCATAATCCCACAACACTGGAATATAAACCTATACAACTCCAAAGAAATGCATGTCTCTCTGTCCTTATCTAGAAATTTACCCTACAGATACATTTGTATGTGGAAAATAACATATGTAAGGCTACTGATTATAGTACTCTTTCCAATAGCAGAGTATAAACAGCCTAAAAGACTACCAGTAAGGGAATGGTAAAGTAAGTTTTAGTACCCATGGACACTGTTATGGCCTATGTCTACATGACCCCCAAAAGTCTCACGCAATGCTGGGGATGGGCTTTAAGAGTTTGTGACTGATTTATGGTCCAATGCTAGGAGTAGGGTGTGAGTGCTACATCTATCCTAGAGTGGGTAGTGTATATACAACATAAGGGACAGAAACAGTTTTCTCTCATGCTCCTCCCCTTTTGTTTTGGTTGCTTTTGTTGTTTTCTGCTGCCATGGACTGTTGCCCTTTTGCCATACCACTCTATCTTGGCGCAGGCTAATTATAGACTGAAACCTCCATAACTTGTGAGCTAAATAAAGTTAAATTTTATCTATCTATCTATCTATCTATCTATCTATCTATCTATCTATCTATCTATCATCTATCTATCTATGCATGTATTTGGTACCGGGTCTGTGGGGTCTACAGGGTCTCACTATGTAGATCAGACTTGTAGTGATTTTTCTGTTTTTAGCCTCCCAAGCACTGGGATTACAGGTGTGTGCCACCAGGCCTAGTCTCTATCACCATCTCAGTATGTCGCAGGGGGCACGAAGCAGACTGCACCCTGGGGATGGAAGGCCACTGTGCTCTGTCTAAGCAGGTGCTTTAATCCACTGAGTTATCTGGCTAGCCCTTTTCCTCCTTTAATTTCAGGTGTTGAGTATTTTGTTTCAGCAATGAGAGAAAAGTAACAAATACAGACATAATACTGTGCAAAGTGAAACATAGTGGTATATCCCTGTATTCCCAGTGCTCAGGAGGCTGAAGCAGAAAGTCTGAGGCTAGACTGGGTTATACTGGGAATTTAAGATCAGCCCAAACTGTATAGCTAGACTCTCAAAAAGCAAGAACAAACAAACAAACAAACAAACAAACATATTGTGCAAATGTTCCAGGAAGCTCTTCATGTACTGGTGTAGACTGTAAACTGAATTCTGAAATATACAGTTAAATTGGGGGAAAAGACTTACAAAACAATGTAAACAATATGCTATTTGAGGAAAAAAAATATGTTCATGTAAGGCCAGAACATAGTTCAGTGGGAGAATATGTGTTTATCATGTGTGACACCTCTGAGTATGGTCAACAGGGGACACACACACATGCATGCACACACATACAAATGTGTGTTACTTGCTTGTATTATGTATACAGTATTTTATTATGCATCTGAAAAGGCACCCAAGAAAGTGATACCATGAGAAGTAGGTAACTTAAAAGAAACAGAGGGGCCCAGCAGGATGGCTCAGTGGTCTAAAGCACCTGCAGGTGGCTTCAGGGACCACAGTTTGGATCCCTGGCACCACATGCTGTGCCAGCCCTGCCCTCAGGGCAAGCTGAGCTGGCCATAAAAATAAATAAACAAAATTTCTGAAACAAGAAAAAAAATTTAAATTAAAAAAAAAAGAAAGAAACAGAGGGCTGACCAAATAGCTCAGCAAATTAAAGCACCTGCAAGCAGGCGCAGGGGCTGGGGGTTCAATTTCCAGGTCTGCCATGCTGGCCCCCAGAGTGTGCTGAAATGGCAATTAAGACTGGGCTTGGTGGTGCATGCCTATAATCCCAGTTCTTGGGAGGCTGTAAACAGGCAGATCACTATGAGTCTGATTTAGTAGGGAGACCCTGAATACCCTGTGGACAGTAAAATACACACACACACACACACCAAACCCAGAGAAACTCAGACATATTATGTACAAGTATAAATTCCCCACACTGAATATGATCAGTATGCTTATCTAAATTGTCCCAATAAACGTTTTTTTGTTTTTTTGTTTTTTTGTTTTTTTTTGTCTTTTTGAGACAAGGTCTCACTATGTGGTTCAGGCTGGCCATGAGCTCACTTTTGTAGCCCAGGCTGGTCTCGAACTTACAGTGATCCTCCTGTCTCAGCCTCCCAAGTGCTGAGATTACAGGAGTATGCCACTACGCCCAGCTTTTATGTTATTTTTAAAGAGAATAAAACATAGTAAACACAAATAGAAATGATTCAGAATTTCACTGAAAAATATAATAGGAATAATGGTTGTTATATTGTGTAGTACTGTCTTCAAATTAGTTGTTTAGAAGAGATAGAGGGTTTTTTGTTTGTTTGTTTGTTTTTTTTTTTTTTTTTTTTTTTTTTTTTTTTTTTTTTTTTTTTTTTTTTTTTTTTTTTTTTTTTTTTTTTTTTTTTTTTTTTTTGTCTTTTTGAGACAAGGTCTCGCTATGCAGTTGAGGCTGGCCTTGAGCTCACTTTTGTAGCCCAGGCTGGTCTTGAAGTTGCACCAATCCTCCTGCCTCAGCCTCCCCAGTGCTGGGATTACAGGCGTGAGCCACCATGCCCAGCTGAGATAGAGTTTTTTGCTATGAGGTTCAGGCTGGCCTTAAGCTCATTCTATAGCCCAGGCTGGTCTCAGATTTGGGGAAGGGTCTACAGGGTGTTCAGGGTCTCAATACTAGATCAGATTTGTAGTGATCTGCCTGTGTACAGCCTCCCAAGAGCTGGGATTACAGGGGCATGCCACCAGGCCCAGTCTCAATTGCTGTCTCAACACATCTCCAGGGGTGGGACCCACACAGCAGGCTTGGGGATCAAATCCCCAGCCTCTGTGCCTGCTTGCAGGTGTTTTAATCCCCTGAGCTATTTGGCCAGCCCCCAGTCTCAAATTTGTAACAATCCTCCTGCCTTACTCTCTCAAGTACTAGGATCATAGGCATGCAGCACTATGTGTGGTTTTTCAAGGATAAAGTACCAAATATGTATAATACTATCTTTGTGTACTATTATGTTATATATTATATATAATATATAGTGTGTGTGTGCGCACACGTGTGTGTTTGCACCAGGGATCCAACTTGGAACCCCGCGCTTGCCAAGCAGGTACTTATGCCACTGATCTATATCTCCAGCCCTGTGTATATATTTTAAAAAAGAAATAACAGAAAAAAAAAGAAATACAAATATAGTTAGTGTAAACTAAAATTGAATAAAGGCTTACTGTTGGGGGTAGACAAGGATGAGGGGAGTGGTATGCAAATGAGGTGTCTCTAAGGGTATTTTAAGCTATAGTTCAACTCTTGAACCACCTATTTTACATATTAGTGATATTATATCAAAATATGTTTGTTTGGTGCCAGGGATTGAACCCAGGGGATCAAGCATGCTAGGCAAGTACTCTACCACTGAGCTACATCCTTAGTCAATTTTTTTTTTTGGGGGGGGGGGACCAGGGTTCAAACTCACGACCTTGCACTTGCCCAGCAGGCACTTGTGCCTCAGAGCTATCTCCTCAGCCCCCCTTAGTCAATTTTTATTAATTTGAGTTACTCAGGCTGCCCTTGAACTTGTGATCCTCCTACCTCAGCCTTCCAAATAACTGGGATTTAAAACCATGGTGCTGGGTGTGGTGGGGCATGCCTGTAATCCCAGCACATGGGAGGCTGAGGCAGGAGGATTGGTGCTAGTTCAAGACCAGCCTGGGCTACAAAAGAGCTCAAGGCTAGTCTGAACTGCATAGCAAGACCATCTTGAAAAGATAAAATACTACTACTACTACTAATAATAATAATAAATAAAATAAAACCATGTAACACCTCGCTAAAATGGATTTTTTTTTTTTTTTGTCTTTTTGAGACAGCGTCTTACTATGTAGTCAGGCTGGCCTGGAGCTCACTGTAGTAGGCTAGGTTAGTCTCGAACTCACACCAATCCTCCTGCCTCAGCCTTCCAAGTGCTGGGATGTCAGGTGTGCGCCACCATGCCCAATGGCTAAAACAGATTTTAAAGAAATATAGATACTGAATATAAACAGTAACAAATAAGCTGGTAGGGGCTGGGGAGATAGCTCCGAGGCACAAGTGCCTGCTGGGCAAGTGCAAGGTCGTGAGTTCGAACCCTGGTCCCACAAAAAAAAAAAAAAAAAATAAGCTGGTAATGGTGGCACACACCTATAGGCTAAGGCAGCAGGATTTCAAGTTCCAGCATAACCTGGGAAATTTAGCACTTTGGCTAAATTGCCTCAAAATAAAAAATAAAGAGTTGGTGATATATCTCAGTGTGAAGGCTCCAAGGTTCAGTTCTCAGTACCACCCACCCTCACATACACTAACTCTACAAACATCACCGTAACAAATTAACCTAACTGTACATCAAATTGATAATATAACTATAAAAAATAGAATGTAAAATTCCAGTTAAAAAAAAAAGAATCCAAGTAAAATCTAGGGGAATAGCCCAATAGTAAAGCACTAGATGGGTTAAATCTCCATCATGGAAAAAAATTTCAAGCAAGTTTTGGATATAGTTGATGGACTTCCTTAAAAACAAAGAAACTAAGAACAAGACAAAACAATATTCCAGGCATCATGACATGCATATAGGCCCAGTATCTGGAAGGCTGAGGCAAAAGGATTGCTATGAGTCTAAGTCTAACCTGGGACTACATTGTGAGTCCAAAGGCTGTCTGAACTACACAACTGAGACCCTGTCTCAGAAAAAAATAAAAACACTAAATTGGGATGGAGAGATAGCTCAGTAGAATAAGTGCCTGCTTGGCAAGCAGAGGGTCCTGAGTTCAATCCTCAGTATCACAGAATCAATCAATCAATCAATCAATCATTCATTCTGAGCTTTTCAGGCTGGGAGATAGCTCAGTGGCATAAGCACCTGGCTGGTAAGCACAAGGTCCTGAGTTTGATTCCTGGCCCTCAAAAAACACTGAACTTTTTTTTTTTTTTTTTTTTTTTGGTCTTTTTGAGATAGGGTCTCACTATGCAGTTCAGGCTGGCCTTGAGCTCACTTTTGTAGCTCAGGCTGGTCTCGAACTCGCACCAATCCTCCTGCCTCAGCCTCCTGAGTTCTGGGATTACAGGTGTGTGTCAATACACCTGGCTACAGGGTATACCTTAGAGCCATGGTTTTTGTCTTTTTTTTTTTTGCGGGGCCAGGGTTTGAACTCATGATCTTGTACTCGCTAGGCAGGAACTTGTGCCAATGAGCTATCTCCCCAGCACTCTGAACTTTTCATAGTAGGTTTGTTGTTCACAATGGCATTGGTATAGTAACTTCAAAGCTATTTCGCTATTTTTGTATTAAGGATAGAAAAAATGAATAGATACAGAAATGTTATGGACTAAAGATTGCACAATGAAAAATGAATAAAGTCTATGGAATAGGGAGGTAAGGAAAAATCCTCAAGTGCTGGATTTGAAATGGAGATGTCAATATCCAGATTGTAAAAAAAAAACAAAAATCAATCTTATTAAGGTAAATTTATCTAGACAAACTTCTACATTTTAAGTACAGTTTTTTTTTTTTTTTTTTTTTTTTTTTTTTGTGGGACCAGGGTTCGAACTCACGACCTTGCACTTGCCCTTGCCAGCAGGCACTTGTGCCTTGGAGCTATCTCCCCAGCCCCTAAGTGCAGTTTTGATAAACTTATACACCACAGTAACCACCAGTCCCTTTAAGATTCAGAACGGCGATGGTGAATCTTGTAGAGCACTGGTTCTCAACCTTCCTAATGCCGTGATGCCACAATACAGTTCCTCATGTTGCGGTGACCCCAAACCAAAAAATAATTTTGGTAGCTACTTCAAAACTGTAATTCCAAATAAATAACATTTTCCAATGGCTTTACGCAACCCCTGTGTTTTGGTCGTTCAACCCCCACCGGGGTCCAGGGTCATGATCCACAGGTTGAGAACCGCTGTTGTAGAGTTTTTAATGATACAAATACTCTGCTGGAGCACCCATGCCATATATAGATTTCCTATCACTGACCTAGAACATTCCCAGTCTCCTTGGCTCCCAATCCCTGGCTCCCATTTTATACAGTGTTGTTCCTATGATTAAGTATCTACGGTCCTTGCTCTATTTTTTCTTTTCTAGAACCAGGGATTGAACTCAGGCCCTTGCCCTTGTCAGGCAATTGCTTATTCTACTGAGCTATCTCCACAGCCCCTCCTTGTTCTATTTTGTGTCAAGGCTACCATACAACACATCTGCTTCTTGCACTCAGCCTATGAGACTCACCAGGTTGTGCACCAGGCATTTCATTCATTGTGGGGGCAGGGAGTGGTGGGAAAATAGGAATGTGGTTCCAGTGAAGAGGGAACAGGATGGCAGCCAGGACAGGGACCCTGCAGTAGGCCTTGTGCAACAACTAACACATGAAAAAGCTGGAAGGGAATACTGAGAAAAGGAAAAAGAGAAAGATAGAAAGAAACAGCTCTTTGAAGCAGCCTGGTAGGTGGACAAGAGTAACAGGGATGGTTCAAACAATGAAGTTTAAACAGAGGCAGGCCCGGTGGGATGGCTCAGTGGTCTAAAGGGCCCGCTTGGGGAAGCTTGGGCGGCTTCAGGGACCGCGATTCGATCCCTGGCACCACATGCTGCACCAGCCCTGCCCTCGGGGCGGGCTGAGCCGGCCATAAAAATGAGTGAATAAACAAAGGTTCTGAAACAAGAATAAAAATAATAAATAAAAATTTTTAAAAAGTCTTAAAAAAATAAAATAAATAGAGGGGGTTCCTGTTTCTCTGAGGCTTCTGCTACCCAGGCCTCATTCAGGGTTGAAGGATTGCACAGATTAGGTAGTTTAAACAACAGAAATTAATTTTCTCACAATTCTAGAGAAGTCCAAGATTAAGGTATTGGTAGGGTTGATTCTTTTTGAGAGCTATCAGAAAAAAATGTTCTAGCTCTCCATATATTGGGCTTCTCAGTTGCCATCTTCATATCTTCTTTGTTCTGTAGGTGTCAATGAGCACAAATTTTCTCTTCTTTTGGACATTGGTCAATATTAAATTTAGTTCATATTTTGACTTAATACTTCTCTAAGGCTCTATCAGGATTTTTTTTTTTTTTAAATTTCAAGTTGGTGTAGGGTCACACTATGCAGTTCAGACTCATCGTGATCCTCCTGTTTTCAGCCTCCCCAGTGCTGGAATTACAGGCATGTGCCACCACTTGTCAATGGCTCAGGGCGTCAGGGGCAGAGCTGGAGCAGCAAGTGGTACTGGGGATTGAAATTGCTCCCTGAGCTTGCCTAAGCAGATGTTTAGTCTACTGAGCCATCTTGCCAACTCTCTGGAATTTTTTTTTTTTTTAAGGAAGGGTCTACAGTGTGTTCAGGGTCTCACTACTAGACTGGATTCATAGTGATCCACCTGTTTACCGTCTCTCAAGAGCTGTGATTACAGGCGCAGGCCACCATGCCTAGTCTCAATTGCCTTCTCAGGGCCT
>PVJA010006520.1:0-72844 GCA_004027025.1 Myocastor coypus
CATTAAGTTAGTAGATTAGTGAATGTTTTGGAGAGCATCCTATTGCTGGATGATACATAGCAAGCCATAGAAGAAAACATGTATTTCAGGTTTTATAAATATATACACATGCTAATATCTTAAAGATGGGAATTTAAACATTACTAGCACTCATAAGAAATACTACAGCTTACTCACTATTCATATCTAACATATGATTAGATTTATACATGTGTATGCTCTCATGGACCTAAATATTATGGTGGTTTTTCTTAGGAGAATTCTTAATAGATTTCCTACTTGCTTTGCTATGGCTGAACCCAGATCTTATTTGGGTTTTAAAGGGTCTCTAGAAAATTAAAATGATAAAATATTCAATGTGATACAAATTATGAAAAGTTCACAGGAAATGTTACAAAAAAGCAAAAATGGAGGAGGGGGTCTGGATAAAAAAGTAAAAATACTATTTTTTGAACTTTTATATTCATACTTATCAAAATAACTTGCATGCTAACAAGAAAATTATATGTTGTATAATGAAAACTATGCTTAGCTATCATACCCTGGTGACTAACTGGTTAAAATTCTATTAACTGAAATCAACATTACAGCCAAATGCTGTTCACTAGTATTTTCACAGTATTTCACTACTTATAAAATATACTTTAAAATGTCTTCAGACTTATTATGCTAATTACCTAAACCTAGAAAATATTGACAATTTGGGAATAAATGTGACATTTTAATTTTTTCAAAATAAATTATAAATAAAGCTCCAGGTAAGTAAAAACCACAAGAATGGCAATCTTCTACATTTTAAGAAGTCAGTTCTTCATAGAAGAATGTCATCAAAAAATGTCACACTAAAATTATATATATATATATATATATATATATATATATATATATATATATATTCTTGAAGAATTTAATCAACTGTGTCACTTTCATTAGGGTATGGCAAAGTATTACTGATTTGAGTCTAAATGCCCAAGAGATGATTAAGTGAAATGGTATATTTTAGCAAAAATCTAATATAGAGTTTCAAATAGGGATAATTTGAATCTGTACTATGGTTAAAAACGGCAGTTGAGTTATAACCAGAAGTAGTTTTGGTTTAATTTAAAAAAAAGAGTAAAACAGAAAACATATCTTGGTCTACTATCTAATAACAGAAGTTAGTGCCATTAACAATTCTCAATAATATTTTTGTAAAGCCTGAACATCATTTCTACTGCAAGTAAAAATTGCTTAAAGATGTTAGTCCAAGAATAACCTCAACCCCAAACCCTAGCAAAAAAGCAAAGTTATGTGTGTACTCCTTCCTCTGCACTTAGGGATTTTCAGAAGCATAAAAATGATTGAAAGTATGAGACAAACACATTAACTTAACAAATATACTGGGATAACTCGATATACATTAAAAAGTCTGTATTATCACACACATTTGATCTAAATGCAGCAAATCTGCTGTTACAAAAAAAAAAGATCAATATTAACCCTCTTATGTCAAAAATTTAAGAATCTAATAAATTAGCAAATCTGAATCTCAAACTTGAGGAGTAAAATTGATCTTAAAACTCAAGCTCACTTATGGAACCATGTGCACTCTACTGCTGTAAACAAGATCATAAGGGTTTAACAGATTTTTATCACCTATAAAATAATGATTCAAAGTATCAGTGTACAGTGCAATGAGGTTCTTTTCTGAAAGACAACAAGAACCCTTTGGAATGATAAGAGAAAAATCTATTAAAGTTGATTCTAAATATTAGCTATCTGAAACATTCTAACTCAAAGTAAATGGTATGTTATACTTTAACATTCAAAAGAAAACCTGCATGTAACTCACAGCTATTAAACAATAAGTGGTAGCAGAGGTACATATAAGGAATAGCCCAAGTCTACTTATACAAATATCTTTTATGAAAGCCTAAGGTAGATTATATGATATTAGGAAAGTTTGTTAAACTATTAATTTCAAAGCCAATATAATTATTATCAACCTCTCAGCTTATAACTTATGAATATTCTTTCTCACCCAAGATTGTTCTATTTCTCTTTAGTAATGAGTAACAGCATCTATTTTCCTTGAAGTTTCCAGTAGTTGTAGTTAACAGAGGTAGCTGAGCTACTATCTAAAGAAGTTACTCTTGGTGGATGAGGATTTTTCAAATGTTTACATCATTCTTTAAGCTCACAAGTTCTATTAATGCAATAAAACATAGTAATAAAGAAAATAGATGCAAGAAATTTTTGCATTTGGCACCTTGTCTAGATTGATATCTCAAGTATTCCCTTTTAATAAAGTTAATGCACACTTCAGACACACCACAAAGATTTGCTACATATTTACAAGGCACCAACCCTTTCTCACCTTTAGCGTGAATTAAGCAAACCAATGAAAGCATATCAAGATCCCCCCACCCCACCCCCCAAAAAAAACTGCAGTATAAATATATACTTCAGTTCAGTAAATTCTTGAAAGTTTGGCCTGGGAAGAATAAAATAATCCAGATCGTTCTCACAATATAGAAACTGTAAACATTTAATAGCTGCCTTTAGGATTGGTGTATTGTGCAAAAGTTATTATTACTGGGTATAGGAATCAAAATGGCAAAAACAAACTATATAAAACTCTGTAAGAAGGTGCTATACTTCTGTGATACAAAAGCAAAGGAAGGATATTCCATTGAGATAGAAATGTCATGCTATTCTGAAGTAGTAGAATGCTCCTTTAAATGTAGTAAATCTGTAGTGCGTCTTTGTTGTGTGCGTGTGGGTGCATGCACACACCCACGTGTATGGGCAGAATTTCTTTTAATTTAAGGCCTAATGAGTAAGGCTTGTTTGAACAAATGAAGTGTGGAGATCAAAGTCTTGAAACAAATATATACTGGCATAATGGAAAAGCACCAATGTGAAAGGAAGCAGAAGTCCCCACACAACTTGCTTTGTAGATTTCCTGGTTAATTCCCTGCAGTAGAAGGCCATTGAATTTTTAAATTATTCTAACTTCATTGTTAATAATTCCATCCCATGAGATGGCTAACCCTGGCTTTTTCTGTCATTTTACGCACTCTGCCTGATCTGGATGTACCAAGATTCAGAGGATCTTCAGTGGACACAAAATTGTCATTATCAGAATCATCATTATATAAAACAGTCCTCCTGCCTTGGTTTCTTGTTTTAATTCGAGGCAGTCTACTGAAACGTCCTGAAAACATGGTATCAAATTCATCATCTGCAATGCGTGCTCGCTTGGCTCTGGTGGCTCCTCTAGAGGCACCTCTTCCTCCTCTCCCTCTTCCTCTTCCTCTAGTGCCACTTGCACCTCTTCCTCGACCCCCTCGTCCCCTGCCTCCTCTTCCTCTGCCTCCTCTACTCCATCTACCCCATCTTCCCCATCTGCCTCTTCCTCCAGTGCCTCTCATCTTCCAGTTTCTTTTTCCATTGGTGTGTTGTTTTCTGAGTTTTCTTTTCGGTCTTGTTTGTATGAATTTGCTATAGTCATGATCTCCATCTACATAATCTTGATCTGTTCTGGAAGTTGATTCAGAGTCTGAATCAGAACCACAAGCACTTTCTGAACTTGAACTGGATCCTAGCTCTCCACTCTCTGAAGAGGATAAATGTGATTTCTCGTTTATTTCTTTTTTCTCTATATCTTCTCTTCCCATGCTTTCATCTTCTTCTGATGCACTGAGTAGTTTCCTCTTGACTCCTGTCCGGACCTCTCTGCTCTCACCATTCATCACAGGTCCATCCACTGAGTCATCTAAATTGAAATGAATGGTATGAGTTAAGCTGTGACTTTAATAAAATGGTCATTAAGTTAAAAAGTAAAATAAAGTCTATCAAAAATATTTACTGTCCCAAGATAGATGAGTCATAATCATGAAAGGTGTCTGAGTTTAAAAAATAAAATTTGTTTAAAAGTGGATGACACTGAAGCTCTGATTTTTTACTGTATTTTTATTTATTTTTTATTTTTTTGTTTTAGAGAAGGTACTACAGGGTGTTCAGGGTCTCATTAATAGATGGGACTTGTAGTGATCCACCTGTTTACAGCCTCTCAAGACCTGGGATTACAGGAGCACACCACCACACCTGCTCTCAATTGCTGTCACAGTGTGCTGTGGGAACAGCGATGGGGCCGGCACAGAAGGCCTAGGGATTGAGCCTTTGGCCCCTGTGCCTGCTTGTACGAGCTTTAATTCACTGAGGTATTTGGCCAGCTCTTTACTATATTTTTAAAACATTTCTTGGTACATTTTAGCATAATAATCACATTCAAGCTAAGGAATTTGTTCCTGTACATGATCTATCCTGTTTTTTGATTTTCCTCATTTCCCTATCCTCCTTTCAATCTCTCAAGAACTAAAGTTTAAGAATTATATGAGAACATTAATAGTTTCGCTTATTTACTTAACAATTTCACTTACTCAAATAGTTGCACTTACTCATGGTACATTAGCTACTATGAGCCAGCTATTACTAAGAGCTTGGAATATGTTAGTGAATACTGTAAAGCAAAGTTCTTGACCTTGCAAATGATATTACAGTGGGGAAACTGGACCAATGATGAAACGAATGAATGAGAACACTGAGTAGCGACACATGCTAAATGGGACAAACCTTTCTGTGAATGTAGGGCTTGTTTTTGTGGAGCTAGGAAAAATTTTTAAAGAAATAAAGTGAGAATGAAAAAACGAAGAGATATTTGCTGTGGGCAAATGCATTTGTAAAGCTACTACCACCAGCATGGCTTATATAGTCATTAGAATAAACTGTTTTACTTGTAAAAGAGAAAAACTACAGCAGTGGGTAACTGCAAGCAGAGAACAAATTGAGCCAAAGAAAACAAAAAGACATAAAAGAAACAGAGGCCAGTGAATATCAGAAGTGAATAAAAGTCATAGCAGAGGTAAACAACATTGTATAAAAGACAAAAAGTGTAAGGACTAAGAAGAGGATACCAGTTGGATACTGAAGAGTACTGCAAAGATAATGGAGAATAATGTTGGGTTGCTGGTTTGGACAGTAGCCACACCACAAAGGAACGTGTGGGCTGAAAGAGGCATGGAGTATATACTATTCTTTCTAAAAGCTTGTCAGTGAAGGAAATGGCATGATAAAACAAGGCCATGGCCTAAGTATACAATGTACAGCAGAATCAAAGGAGAGAAAAGAAGATATAAACCGGAAAAATAAAGACAGATTCTTTTAAAGCGATAAGATGTTTCACTATCTCTTGCATAGCGAATATAAAATAAATACTTGGAAAATAGTTTTAAGTGATTTTGTTTATGTAATAATGGATAAGCTAGTGATTCACTAAAAATGTACATAAAATTGAATGTATATTCTAATAAAATATTTATAAATCTTAATGGATAATTTTATTTTTTTTTTTTTTGTCTTTTTGAGACAGGGTCTCGCTATGCAGTTCAGGCTGGCCTTGAGCTCACTTTTGTAGCCCAGGCTGGTCTCGAACTCGCACCGATCCTCCTGCCTCAGCCTCCCGAGTGCTGGGATTACAGGCGTGTGCCACCACGCCCGGCTCTTAATGGATAATTTTAAAATTTCAAATAGGTGAACTTAGAAAACTTTCTTCAAACGTGTTCGTGAGCCCACAACAAAGATGAAGTACAAGAAACTTTGAATTGGTATCATGACCTTCAAATATTTTTGATAACTGATACCTGCTATGATCGAAAACAGATGCTTATGATAATGAATTAGGTCTGTGATTTCTTCTTAGGCACTAAAAATTATTCGTTACATAAAATTATATGTGGAAGCTGATATGAATAAATGGCTACTCTGGCTAAATGAGGATGGCTTATCTCAGAAGTCCTGAATTTGAGAAGAGTTTCTAGAAATACATGCAGGGCATAGTCTAAAAACAAATGACTTTGTGATACTAAGGGCACCCAGGGGAAAGAATAGGTGAACTATATAACTGGAAAACCTCACAATGGAGAAGTGAGTTGTGACTAAATGAAGAATCATTCCTCAACCTAGGCCCATTTTTCAAGCGAAGGGCCCAACAAAAACTTTAAAAACTAAAGGTAACTTTAGAAATCTTTTCCTTTCTCATTAGTATGGTCTAACATATGAAAAAATCTAAAAAGTCTAGCAGTCTGGTTCTTGTGTAACTGGGGAAAGAATTTCTCTTTTTTTTTTCTTCATTTCATTTTACATTTTACTTTATTAAACTATGTTTCAATATACTGAAAATCTACTAACCAGTTTTTAACCTATCTAACTCCTATTTGACAATATTGGAATTCTCATTAATGGTAAAGACATGTGAGATATTATTAATCTAATACTCTATCAGATTTTACTTTTCCTCCATCATAATAAAGAATAAATGGCCCATTCAACATGTACTTCCTACCTTGTTTAGCTGGTAGAACTCTATTCCGAAATGATTTGGCTTTCCCTGGGTCATGGGCATTTCCACTTTGGCTACATCCACTGAAGCTTGATGAAGAAAATGGCCCATCCACTTCATCATCAAGGAGATATTGTGAAACTCCTTCAGCAGCATCTGAAACTTGCATTTTAAAAGGTTACAATGTTAAAATAATTTTGCCTTGTTGGAAAAGTTAAGCTCATTTTGAAACATCTTGGTTAGTTTACTTTAAACAAGATGCTCCAAGAGGATCCCACAAGGCTTGTGTTGGCAAATATATAGATGAGGGCTCTGAGAGGTTATAGACATTACAATCTTAAACTTTACGTAGTTTAACGAAGAGATCAAATCACATGGCCTAATGTGTTACCCAACCACACAAAGGTAGCAACCAGAGCTTGGAATAAATTGTAAGATTTTTAAAATCTAGATGTGTTCTCTTTACACTATATACCATACTACCTCTTTTACATAGTTACTATCAAGATAAAACAGATAACAACAAAAACAACATATTTACCAGGAGATGAGAAAGGAGAACTAGTCCTAGCATAAGACACTGAGGTATTCTGGTCATTTTTAGGCTGCAACTTCATTTGTTTCTGTTTCCCTTTTGGACTATAAGTAAAAATATAGCACGATGAGCATATTTTCTGTTAGTAACTCATTACAATAGATAATTTAATAAATGATACTTAAACTGACCAAAATGGAAGTTTCTGTGTAATGCTTCACATTTAAGTGAAATGCTTAAAATTGATATTTTGACAAAGAGAAAACTCCAAATCAATAAATGAAAAACAAGGTTTCACAGTAGTAAAATTCACATAAATAGTACTTTTTTTATTTACATTTTTTGATATGAACAATTATGGACGAAAATTATTTCTTGAAATTTTCTGTAACTATAAAGAAATAAAACAATACACAGAAAATGATTTCCAAATAAAAACACTGAATCAGTGTAATATACCTAGGAGCTCTGCTACTAGACAATGAGCTACTACTGCTTCTTAGACGTTTTCTGTACCGTGGCCTTCTCCTCTTCTGATTCTGGATTGCTGATTTGTAATCAGAAATGATGTTTTTAATATGATTTTCAAATAAGGCAGATAATCGCAGTGTCATGCTGTAGACCTGAAAAAGTTGAAGTTATAGTCTTTATTAATTGGTTAAAAATATATAAGTAGAACATGTTTGGACCATATTTACTATTTACATAAAGTGAAAAAAAGGAAAAAAAACTTAAATCGGTGGTTAAAAAATGTAAAATAATGACCTAAACAATGTGATTTTTTTTAATGGCCGGCTCAGCCTGCCCTGGGGGCGGGGCTGGTGCAGCATGTGGTGCCAGGGATTGAACCACGGTCCCTGAGGCCACCTGAGCTTTCCTAAGCAGGCACTTTAGATCATTAAGCCATCTTGTCAGCTCCAAGGATGTGATTAAAGGTAGTTTTTCAAAGAGTCATGATAAATAACAAAAAAGCGTCAAAATATGCAAACTGCTATTATAAACAAAATATGGACATGTGCACATATATAGGGAATACAGAAAATTAAGTATGAATATAAATATGAACTATAAATAAATGATTTACAGATGATTTTTGCCTTGTTCTCTATACTTCTATTTCAAAAAATTTTATGTCTATAATCCCAGTATTTAGGAGGGTGAGGCAGGAGGATTGTTGTAAGTTCAAGACCAGCTTGGCCTACCAAGTGAGTTCTAGGCCAGCCTAAACTGCACAGTGAAATACTGTCTCAAAAAAAAATAATAATAAGAAAGAACATATATGCCATTCTAGTATATGTGCTGCTGAAGCGAGCACATATATGCCATTCTAACAGTCATGATCAAGGAGAAAATGCAAATGTAGAACAATTACACCTGCATAAATCAGTGAAATTATATTTCACATCAGGTTCCAATAGGCAAATATAAAACTACTCTGCAACTGATTTAAAATTTAGATATCAGTGATTCGAAAAGACAAAAAATTACTATTGCTCACTATTGTTCTCAAGATATTTCAATAAAATTTAGAAAATATTAAATATCAGGATGAATGAACAGGAATGATTTTCAATATGGTTTACTACCTCTTTTAATAAATTGGAAATACTCAGAGGTAATAAAAATGCTTTATATAAATTAATACTATCAATTAACTTTACTTATCAAGTCATTTATCGACCCTATTAAACGGAAGTCAAATTATTCCCCTTTCTTTGCTCTTTTTTTCCTGGCAGATGTAAGCATTACTAAAAAGTAACAATGAGTCAGATAGGAGAAGGATGAGCTGCTTAATTTCAGAATGATTAAGTTAAACGTATCTTCATGGATGCATAATCCACATTCCAGAGACTCAAACATCAGGAACTGTGTTAGATCTGTAATATGTATTTGCTTATGAATTTTAAAGAATATGTTTAAAGAATATTTCTGTCATCTAAGTATACACTTAAGATAATAAAACCATAGAACATTGTTTTGCATACCCTTGATTTCTTATTAGAGGTATATGCTTTGGAGTTGCTGAATATTTGGCGAACATCCTTACAAAATTCCAGAGGGCTGACATAGTTCCCTGCTTCCAAAATTTCTTTCACAGTGCTGAAGTCCATACGTGTTTCCATAACACCTTGATGATCCTAAAGAAGAATAATATGTTACATACAAATACTTAAACTGAAAATAATACTAAATAATCTAATGGAACTGAGATTTACGTTGTGCACGGATATGAAATAAACATATTAATTCTCACTCTGACACCTATCTTCTCACACCCCAAATCATCTTTTGGTGGTTTCTGAAAATAAGACCTTTGGAAGAAGCTTAGTATTTACACTGCAGTCAATAAACATAAGTAAAATCTATACTCATTGTGTTTGTTTTTTTGTTTTTTTGGGAGGGTGTTTGGTTTAGTTTGTATATAGGGTCTTACTATGTAACTTAGGCTGGCCTTCATCTTACTTTGTAGCCCATACTGGCCTCTAACTTGTGGATCCTTGTGTCTTAGCCTCTTGAATATTAGCATTACAGGGTTCCTTGCCTTCATTTGAACAGTCTATAATAAGGGATTCCATTTCTTTTTTTTTTTTTTTTTTTTTTTTTTTTTTTTTTTTTTTTGTCTTTTTGAGACAGGGTCTCGCTATGCAGTTGAGGCTGGCCTTGAGCTCACTTTTGTAGCCCAGGCTGGTCTCAAACTCACACCGATCCTCCTGCCTCAGCCTCCCAAGTGCTGGGATTACAGGCGTGAGCCACCAGGCCCGGCTGGGATTCCATTTCTTATATAAAGGCTGATATAAATTAACACTGCAGGAAACTGTTGTTAATAGAAGCAGTATTATTCAGACAAAATTAAGTAACTGCACTCCACAAATTATTACATTATTTCCAAGCTTATTAGGTACAAAGACACTATAAAGTGTCATGAGCTGAGATTCAAAGTCAAATTGGTCATGTTTGTGTCTCTCTCCTTTTTGTTGGAGGGGGGTGGGGGGAATGGGGCTCACAGGAATTTGAACTTAAGATTCTGTGCTTTCTAGGCAGGTGCTTATGCCATTGAGCTATATACCTGGTGCCTCTTCTTTGACATTTTTGTTTCATCTAAAATCTTGTTTGATAGGTTCAGAATTTTGTTTGATTTTATAGGAGGAATGATCACATTTTATCTTCTTTCAAATTTAAGATTTTTCTAGGCTTAATATGCCAATGGTACATGAAATTTACTCTCTCAATATATAATTTTTGCGATGAAAAAAAATGTAGTTAGCATTAGATTTCTCATCCTATTTAAAATAATTAAGAAGTAATATTTCCCTCAAAGAAAGCCAGAGCCAGAAGAAATACCAGACAAAAAGGTATTATAAAAAGAAAAATATTTTCAAGGTGTGAAAAAGCAAAACTGTCCTGTTTTATTTTTTTAAATCATAAAAAGTGTGTTTCGATACATTATGGTTTATGAAATGCTCATGTTATTATAAAGGAAAAATATTGGAACTTGTGCAATATTACCAAAAAAAAAAAAAAAAAAAAAGATTTAGCCTCCATGCTGAATGAAGTCCCAGTTGGAATCAACAGCTGCAGTACAAAAATAAACATGTCACATAACTGCTGTTTTCTGCTTTGCAACAGTTAAGGAGCTTCAGATTTATATAAACATCCAAATGGATGTCACAAAGAGGAATCTTGAGAACATGCTGATTTAAAATAAAAACTAAAAAAATAGAATAATAATTTAAAATAAAATAAACAGAATTTGAAGGCAGCTTTAACAAATTATGAACGTTTGTGCATGAACAGCTATCTTTTCCCCACTGCCACCTAGTACCAAGGATTGAACTTGAGACCTTGCACGGCCGCTGAGCTGTATCTCTGGTCCAAGCATGGATATTTTAAAAGTAAAACAAACAAACAAAAGTGTCTTTTGAGAGATGCCTGTGGGCTACCTCAGGAAGAGATGGATCCTGTTGTCCCTCTGGAACACTGAACTCTGAAGATTCACCCTCTTCTTCTTGATGGGCCTGTATGAATAAACAGCAGGTATTATATTTCCAGACCACTACAACAAAATATCATGACTTGAAATAAAGCTTTAGCTGAAGGATCAAAGGTTCACAAATAGAAATTATATTTAGTTGGCTGTACTTTAAGGTGAATGAGATTTAGTATTCATAATTTTTCTATACTATGAAAAACACTAGACTAAATTATTCTACCCAAAATTCCTATAGGCAAAACATTCAAATATAGTAGTGCTCATTTAAATTATTATTTGGAACCAAAATCTGAATACAGAGAAACACAGTGATGTGTACTAAGTTGAAAAGATGGTATTGGCCAGGCGTGGTGGTGCATGCCTGTAATCCCAGCAGTGAGGCTGAGGCAGGAGAATCGGTGTGAATTCGAGACCTGCCTGGGCTACAAAAATAAGCCCAAGGCCAGCCTGAACTGCATAGCGAGACCCTGTTTCAAAAAGACAAAAAAAAAAAAAAAAAGAAAAGAAAAGAAAAGAAAAAAAATGGTCTCATTTCTAAAACACTGCTATTCCTTTTCTCTGAAAAAGAAAGATCTGATATCTAAAAAGTATCTAAAAAGTAATTCAACATATATAGTAATTCCATTTACTAAAGGAGGGATCCTGTATTAAAAGTTTTCATACTTTTACTGTTTTTTGAAAAAGGATATTGGTCTGGTGGTCACCCCAAGTGACAAAAGCGGTAACATACTTAGGAACCATTTCACTAGCACTGGCATTTATCACCAATTTTCAGTGTATAAAACTGTATTAGGAAGTAATAAAACATATTAAATATCTCAAATGAAAGTAGAAAGGAGTAGCAAAAAATCTTTGATTGTTCAGTTTACTACTATATAATTTATGTAATATGTCCATGATAGACATTTTAAAAAGTCATAACTAATTATGGGCACTTATGGGAGGTTGGTGATTATTTAAATAAGGGTGTGCTTACTGCGTTAGAAAGTGGATCTCCTGGTTGTCGAAATGGTTCTGAATCTTCTCGTTCATAAATGAGGCTCAATAGTTCTTCGCACTGTTTTTTCCAAGCATCAGGATTACACCTTATGGATGGCCTTCTGCCTCGACATTTGACCTACAGATTTTAATAGAATTATATGCATGACATTTTTTTAAGTCTTTCTGGACTTTTTCAAGCATACCTAATGTTAAAATATTTGTTTTGAGAGCAAGGCTGCTATTTACTTAGTTAAAATTAAACACCATTCACTGTGGAAACATATAATCAAAAATAAATGGACATTAAATTTACGAACATGGCAAGAAATCTAGAATTGTGGATTTTAATTTTTAGAAAATCCAAACACATGAAGAACAAAGAGCCAAATTTGTTTTCATCTACGAGGTTAACAGATACATTTGCCTTAACAGCTGCTGGCAATAAGTTCACTGGCCAAGGATGCCATAATTTTTTCAAAACAACACTCAAACAAATGTTTAATAAATATTTTGTGATAATGATAAATTCTAGTTTTTATCATTTGAAGTGTTTCATTATGATCTCCTTCAGTAATTATTTCAAAAGACATTTTCCGTCTGTAGAACAACTATGTCTAATATGATAGAAAGGAGATGTGCAGAAAAGATCGAACACAATAAGCTGCTATCTTTAGCAGAGGCTTCACTTAAAAGATTGTTCTATGGTTGGCATTCAGAAATTTGGTACTAGAACTGTTCACTAAATTATAAAAGTGACTTATTGTGTCAAGATAGTATAAGAAATATTATTGAGGTTAAGTGCCTGCTTTCTTAATAGGAATCTGGAATGATGGGATATGCTAGGCAAAGTGCCTAGACAACAAGCCCCTAACAAAAGTCTTAGGTACTAAATCTCCAGTCACACACATTACTCCATTTTCATTGCTGGCGTGAGAGTATGCTGCATGGATCTTTAGAGAGGAAGTGTAACAAAATCTAAAACATTAATTCCTCCGTAGGATGCTTAACTCTTTCTCGCTAAGACCAAATTGTGTACTTTCACTGTCTTGCTACAACAAATCTTAGCAATCAGTACAACTAAAATTATACTCAGCCATAGAACAGAGTACAACAACATTTCCATATGCAGTATCTGCCCTTTAAGATTCATCATGCGGGAAGATTCAAAGGTTTTCTCAGGAGTCCACTTATCCACTTACCCTTCTTCCAGATGAAGTACCAGGGCCATCTGAATCTACATCAACAAGTTCTATGTCCTAGAGAAGAGTGGAAGATATTAAGTTATATTCAAATTCTTTGGTCAAAATTAAACATAATCATGAGTAACTTTCCTTCACTAGCACTAACAGCAGAACAAAGACCTTTGCCAATATGCTGCACACAAATTAGAAAATACACTTCAAAAAAATAACTATACAAAGTCTTACTTCAAATTCAAGTAGGAAATGAGAAAAAAGGTGTAGCCATTCTTATCTGCATAGGTTTATATCTAATTGCTACTATTTTTTTTAAACTTAGTGTATTGACATGCTTACTTCATAAGCTCATCAGTGTGTTGAGCTGCAAATTACTCCATTTTCTATTCTAAAAGAACTAGTCCTTGTGTAGGAAGAAACTGTCTTATTAAATTCTGAGTTAAATACATTCATAATAAAGGGCTGAGAAAACATAAGAAATGTGAATAAGGTTCCATGAGTTTCAAAAGGTCAATATCTAACTGGTATATGTTTTTGTTATTAAAGCTCTATAAATAGTATTTAGCTCCAGTAAAACAATGCTTTACTGTCAGATGCACTTTTATTACAGAATAGAAAACAACATTCAAAATTTACCATTCTAGACATTAATTTAGACAAAATAAACATGAAAATATGTCATACAACTGCAACGAGATTGAGCATATTTGAGTCTTTCTCCCTGGAATAAACTGTTTTCCAGTAAAGATGTTTGATTATTCACTACTATTCCAGCTTATCTTGGTCTTGTTTTCTAACATAACATCTTATCAAATGAGGCTTTATGTGAATCTATGAAACATTCAGATTTTTAAATCTTTAATTTTAAAATGCATTTAATACCTTATAATGTATAGAAAATATAGTTCCTTCAGATGTTACTGTGTGTTAAACTATCTTTGAAAATATTGATTGCTGTCTTATTTTTTAAGCACTGAAAAATAAAGTATTGATTTCTTATCATCAAAAGCCACTGAGTCACACAGAATGACTGCCTACTTCCTCTAACTAAATCCCCTACTATTACATTTTTGGTATATTCCATCTGAGCAGAGATCAAAGAACTGAATACAAGAAGATGCAAATGCTCAGCCAACATCTTACAATTTTTATTGATGATAATCAATTCAAAAATTTTCATGTAGCACCTTATTTCAAATAAGCAAGAAATTCAATGCATTCATTGTACTGTAATTCTTACCTCATCTGCATCAGTACTGTTTAGTTCTTCTGCTTTAATTTTATTGTAAGTATCCAGTATATCATTACAACTTTGATCTCTAAAAAACAAAACAAATCAAAATACCTTTAAATAACCTTTAAAATATGAAATTAGTCTCACTAAAACATAAATAATAAAAGTACTCCTTACCCAATAAATCGAAGTAAGACATCAGTTACAATTTTGGCTGCTTTAACTATAGGACTGTCTGGCTCATTGAAAGTCCTAGCATTATGCTCAATGTAGCGTACCTCCCACATTAATGCTGATATTCTCCTACAGAAAAAAATATTTTGTTAGAGTTAGTTGACACATTTAACTTATACTATAGAAACATACAATATGTAATGACTAGTTGATATGATATTAGAAGCTGCACACATCTAAAAGGCCAGAATGACAGGCATGCCAAGCATGGTTTTAGTATTATACACTGCTATCCTCAGTGTCAAAAACTTTCTGGAGATACTTAGGACCATTGTTTAATTCATCCTGTGAATATATAAGTACATTGTTTTGCCTCTGCCATGTTTTGTACCTTTTCTGTTTGCTGTCTCTTTGTTGTTTAATTCTTAAGTTCTTGATTTCCATTTAGATGTGTTATGCCTTTCTATTTTTATTTTTACTTTTATTTTTGTCTTTTTTGAGACAGGGTCTTGTTGTGCAGTTCAGGCTGGCCTTGAGCTCACTTTTGTAGCCCGGGCTGGTCTCGAACTAACATTAATCCTCCTGCCTCAGCCTCCCAAGTGCTGGGATTACAGGCATGCGCCACCACCACCCAGCTCCATTTTTATTTTTCTTCTGAGTTCTTACACTAGGGAGACTATACAATATTTACACATGTAGGTCTGATTTATTTCACTTATGAGTATATCTTCAATATATATATATATATATATATATATATATATATATATGAAGTCTTCTAGTTTCTCATTCTTTATAGCTAAGCAATATTCCATTGTATAAAAACAATGCATCGTTTTGAACTATTCTTCAGGTGATGGGCATTTTGGATGTGTGTGGCTTTTAATGTCATATCAACTATTGCTATACTCTCCCTCAAGTAAACGTTTGTTTTAAAAAATAAATGGGGTAATAAAAGAGAATAAGAGACAGGTAAAAATGCCACAAGATTAACCTGCTACAATTCTGTATATGGTCAATTCCTAAATGTCTGTAAAAATGTGTAATTTTTTCTTTTGTTTTGCATTTGTCACATTCTATAGGGATTTATTAAAATATTGATGAGTGGTGGAACATACCAGTTCCACATTAAATCTAAGGTCTTTGATATTCAGAGACAGGGATGTTAAGCTCAAGTACCTATGTTATAGGGTAATAATATCACTAAACTTCTCTTCTGGAGGGTTAACTACTTAAGCAGGCAGACAAAAAACTTAGAGAAAAAGAAGGGCTAGAAGAACAGCCAATACTTTAGCCCTAGCCCTTCAAGGTCAGTGAGGACTCATGACAAAAGTGAACCTGTAATGTAACATCCAATAACTCAGTGGTGTCCCAAATTTTCTATTCAAGGAGGTTGTGCGGCCACATAAGAAAGGTACTGATGATTTACAGTGTACCTAAGGAGAGCCAACAAAAAAGAGATAATATTCTCTAATGTTTTCACAGATAGCAAACTGGTCAAGCAATGGCCATTACTCATCCAGATGGCTGACACTGACAAAAGTTCTACAAAATGCTGTACACATGGTTTCAAGGTAAACCCTGAGGGATTAGACTGATCTTCTCAGATACAAAAGTTACATGTTTTGTTATATAGGTTTTGCATTAACTTGGCCTTAACTGCCCAGTAGAAATGTTTGGAGATAGGGAGATAGCTCTGGCAAAAGTGCCTGCCTGGCAAGTGCAAGGTTGTGAGTTCAAAGCCCAGTCTCGCAAAGAAAAAAAAAGGTTAATGATGAATAATGAAAAGTAAAGCCAGATTAGTATGACGACTTGTAAAAGGGTCAAGTGAACAGCTTCTACCAGGCATGGTGGCGCACACCTATAATCCCAGTACTTGAAGGGCTGAGACAGGAAGATCGATGCCAGTTCAATACCAGCCTGGGCTACAAAAGTGAGCTCAAAGCCAGCTTGAACTGCATAGCAAGACTCTGTCTCAAAAAGACCAAAAAAAAAAAAAAAAAAAAGTAAACAGGTTCCGACACTGCCAATTCAGCTGATAACCCAGTACTATAATGGAACATTAGACTATGCATACAACTACTTTCTCTTATTTCAATTAGAAGAAATACTTGTACCAATAGTCTTTAGAAAACTTATGTCTGCATCTTGCACTTTAAACAACTACTATGAAGACAACAATAAGCACTACATTGATTATTGTGGCTGTCCTACTGATGGATTCTGATACTGTCTCACTGTTATTTCTTGTTGAGATTAACAAAATTTTAAAAATTGTGAAACATATATACATATATAATAACTAGTCATTAAATCATAATAAGTAAAAGGCGTTGAGCTACATGAATGTAATTTAATATTTGTGTATGAGTGTTGTGTGCAAAAAAGGCATGGTTTCATTTCTGGATTTGAAACACAAAAAAGAATTTTGAACAGATTGATTGCCTAATAAAACCTGAAATAGGAATAACGAAGGACATCGTAGGTAGAATAATTTTATAAAATCAATAAAAATATTTGA
The DNA here is from genome assembly GCA_004027025.1 of Myocastor coypus. Taxonomy (NCBI): domain Eukaryota; kingdom Metazoa; phylum Chordata; class Mammalia; order Rodentia; family Myocastoridae; genus Myocastor; species Myocastor coypus. Next base: position 17,015 of record PVJA010006520.1, read on the forward strand.
TAAAGTTAAACTAATGTTTAGTGTTTAGAAGACATGAAGAAAAAAGAAAATTTGCAAAAATTGACAGTATTTTCCCTACTTACAATACACATTACTAAACTGAACAATATATCTTTTACAAATGCACCCAAATGCACTCAACTCTTAGTTATAATAAGTTTAATCAGTTTATGGAATAACAGGATTCCGGTAGAGGTAGATGAAAGCGAGACCAAAAATCCCAAAAACTCTCAACCAAAATTATCAAAAAACTGAATTGGGGATAATATATATATTCTCAAGCTTACAATTTAATTAACTGTTAACTAACTTCTCAAAGATGTGCTGTCTTGTCTATACCACACCCTTTTAATCCTGAAAGATAAATTACTGGATAAAGAATTTTAGTTTCTTGAAATGAATGAGTCTATAGATGATCATGTTATCTTATGAAAACATAAACTCAAAAATGTACTCAAGAGCCATGCAATTATGAACTTTATAATGAATAGTAAAACTAAACAAACCTGTAAAAACGATTTTCAAGTCTCCGCCTGATAGTATTGAGGTCAGTTGGATAAGCAACTACAGTACAGTACAAGGGGTAGGCACTGAGATCCACTGGAACAGCAAAAGGGCTGGCAAAATCTACAAAAATACCAACATTCAAAAATTGTTCAAGAATACACTAACACTTTAACAAATATTCATATGGTAATAAGGGAGAACTGATATACTACATTTCTAAAACAATGGCACACTTAAGTAAATATAAGGCTATTTTTTATTAGAACATAATATTTGTGTATCATTGATGATACAATGATTCAAAATCAGGTAAAAATTTTTAAAAATTAAAGAAATATGGGCAGGGGAGACAGCTCAGCAGAATAAGCAACCTGCCTGGCAAGAGCAAGGTCTAGAGTTGGATCTCCAGTACAAAAAAAAAAAAAAAGTAAGAAAAAGAAAAGTAAGAAGGAACGTTGTGTTTATCTTCAGAACTCTATATATTTCTTGAACAACTTCCCAATTTCTCAAGTAACATATTTTAGGATATTAATTAACTATTCATGTGGGTGAAATCTATTATTCAGTTACTGTCTTTACCAAGGAACCCACCAAAAATCAAAGGTAGGCTCAGCAAATAGCTAGAAAGTCAAAATCATTCAAAAAATAAAAAGATACTTACAGGCCTTCCTTTACTATTAGCTGCAAACCCCACCCCAAGGACTGATAATTCATCAGCCATCAGTTTGCCCAACTAAAAAAACAATATCATTATTAAAACTGATATGCTTGGCTGATAATTCTAAAGATGCTACTCATACATGGTTTCTAAAATATGTATTTGACAATTTTATCATAGTATTGTTATGAAAAATAAACATTTTCACATAAAAAAGAGGAATCACTAAGTCTCTTAAATTGTAATTTAAGTACAGAGTGAACAATTACATTTCCACTTATAGAACCTCAAAATTATCCTTACTTGGCTGGCTCCCACCTATCCTTCTAGTATTTTTCACATTGATCATACCCAGGGAAAGAAGGTGGTTGATGCCCTGAATAACTCGTTCACACTCCTCGTCTCTGGAATGAGCACCCCATTCTCCTTCCTGAGGTTTGTATAGCAAAGCAGTCAGTTCCTCCTGAGACACAGGAACACCTGCACCAACTTCGTCTGGAAAGGCAGCTGGGTATAAGATGACAATTTAGAAATAATTAGTTTGCAGTATTACACTATTTCATTTGTAAAAGAAGTATAATTCATTTTTAAAGCATATTTACTTCCTTCTGGAATTGGCTCCATATCCCAGGGACTCATCTTTTCCCTCTCATTATTGTCCCAGCTATTAAAAAAAACACAAGATGCAAATCAATTTCACAAGCATTTGCTTCAGATAATAACATAATTTCCATGACCTCCTCAGAGTGAAATTTGTAAAGTGGCACCATAATATTCAACAAAGAACAACTTTACTTATATAAAAATAATATAAAACTACACATTAGAAAACTCAGACCTGGGCCCGGCGGGATGGCTCAGTGGTCTAAAGCGCCTGCTTGGGAAAGCTTGGGCAGCTTAAGGGACCGCGGTTCGATCCCTGGCACCACATGCTGCGCCAGCCCTGCCCTCAGGGCGGGCTGAGCCGGCCATAAAAATGAGTGAATAAACAAACAAAGGTTCTGAAACAAGAAAAAATAAATAAATAAAATAAAAAATTCTTTAAAAAAAAAAGAAAACTCAGACCATCAATAAGAAACTTGAACAGCAGTAAGCCTAATCTTTCTAGCTTCTTTTTTTGCTCCAAATAAGCATATATTAAAGGGCCGTGGAGATAGATTAGTAGAATGAGTACCTGTCTGGCAAGAGCAAGGTATCAGAGGGCAGGGAAAAGGAGCAAAAAGGGGAGAGGGAGGAGGGTGGAATGGGGAAAGGGAAAAGAGGGAAGGGGAGGGGGGAGGGAAGGAGGGAGAGGGACAGGGACAGGGAGAGAGAGAGAGAATAAACTGAACAAGCATATATTTAATATTTATCTAGGGAGAGAACAAGAAGATAGTTTGTGAAGTACCTTTCAGGTGAAGAGTTTACTTAATATATCAAGTCTTAATCTACTTTCAGACTAACAGCTTAAATATTAAAGCATTACCAAAATTTTACTACTTTGTGTGTGTGTGGGTACTGGAGATTGAGCTTGTCAGGCACAGCACTTATGCTGCTCAGCTATATCCCTGGCCCCAGTTTTATTACTTTCAATCTGTAATATTGACACTAGAAAAGTTAATCTTCTCAAATACCCATTGTTTTCTTTCATCTTTAAGAAATTTCATTCATAAGGAATTTTCCAACTCTGGGAATTTAAGAAGAATTAAAGTAAATATAACAAAAATAGCACCACAAAATATAAGTGATTCTGTCTAGAATCTATATCAAATAAAAGACCAGGTACTAATACTAATTGCTATATTCTAGCTTTTAAAAAGTGCTTTAGGGGCCAGAGAGATGGCTTAGCAGTTTACAGTGCCTGCTTAGGTAAGGTTAGGCAGCCGCATGGACCACGCTTCAATCCCTAACACCATATGCTGCACCAGTCCCACCCCCAGGGCAGGCTGAGGCATAATAATAGTAATAATAATAATAATAATAATAATAATAATAATAATAATAATAGAGTGATAAACTCGAAGCGTTCATATATATGTGGATGGGCAAGGGAGATAGCTCAGTAGAATAAGAGCTTTCCTGACAAGTACATGGTTCTGAGTTCAATTCCTGCTACTGCAAAAAAAAAGTTTTAAAGATTCAATTTATTTCAGTATCTTCCAAAAAAAATGATTGTAATCATTATCTAAAACAGAAATACTTCAGAAAAATGAAAATAAAGGAGCAGAAATTGAATTCAGTTTCTTTTTAGCATCAAATTATTCCAATAGGTATTAGAATTAATTTCTTCTGGGTACATGTATTCTATGACTAGAAACTCATAAAAATCATTAATCTTGGAGGGTTTACCCAAAAGCCACATAATACTAAAGTATTCCTTAAAGCATAAAAGACTCTAAGTGCACTTACTGAACACTGTAACACTGGAAAGAGCTATCAGGATATTCTGGTTGAAAAGGCTGCTGACTCTCCACAGTTCCAAACCACCAAGCATCATCTATTATGCTGCGGAATCGATCACCTAAAATGTCACTGAAAATTCTTAAAAGGGTATTCTTAAGGAGATCAGATGTTAAACCATACATTTCAAACTTCAAATATTTTGATTTTCAAGGGGTACAAATCTAAAATATGCATTTTGCCAGGCGTGGTGGCACATGCCTGTAATCCCAGCACTTGGGAGGCTGAGGCAGGAGGATCGGTGCAAGTTTGAGACCAGCCTGGGCTATAAAAGTGAGCTCAAGGCCAGCCACAACTGCACAGAGAGACCCTATCTCAAAAAGACAAAAATAAAATAGTATATGCATTTATGTGTCTGCTTACATAAATACTAGCATGTTGATTTCTACCAATTATTGAGGATTACCATGAAGCATACTCCTTACTGTATAACATATATGTTAAAGTCTTCCTTTTAGCTTCTTTTCCTTTAAAAAGAATTCTGACAAGTTGAGTGTCCCTTATCTAAAATGTTTGGTATCAGAAACTTTACAAATTTAGAGTTTCACATTTTGGAATTTTTATATAGATGTTATTATTTGAACATCCATAACCCAAAAACCCAAAATAAGATATGCCTCATGTTGCTCAGTATTTTGGATTTTGGAGTTTAGAGATTCTCAATGTGTACCAATGTTCTTCCTTTAAATAGCTAAGGATGGGCTGGTGAGATATCTCAGCAGTCTAAAGTACCTGGTAAGGCAAGCTTAGGCAACCAGAGGGACCATGGTTCGATCCCCAGGACCAGATGTTGAGCCAGCCCCACTTCTAGGGCAGGCTGAGCCAGCCATGACATAAATAAATAAATAAGCAAACAATCAAACAAACAAAAACCAAAAAACTCCTAAATAGTTAAGGATTACAAATTGAAACCACCATGACTCAAAATATCTTATGTATCAGAGAACTTAAAAATACTAACAAGCAACATCTACATTAAGTACGTCACATGCACTGCCAATGCATTAACCCCCATCTTGTTCACATCAACCTTACACATGTATACTAATGCAATTTCCATTTTCAAAGTAAAAGAAGTAAATAATGAGAATTAAGAATTTTGCCACAGTGCAATAGCTAGTAAGTGACAGAGCAAGGCCTCCACGGCAGACATAATTTCAAAATTATGTCTTTGCTATAGTCACATAGACATTATGCTGCTTTTCCCAATCAGAGAAAGAACAAAAACAAACTGGAAAAAAAAGACACAGACAAATAATACACAGAGGACAGAAGAGGAAAGATTAAAGAGGGAACAAAGAAAAGAAAGAAAAACAGGAAGGGAGACTCTTCAATGATATGTTTAAGATCCAAGTATAAAATACTGTAGAGATCAAATAAAATTTGGTAATTTTCAATATAGATTCTATACTATTTGCAGATAGCTCAGAGATTAACCTAGTCTCTCAATACCCATAGAAGGTATTCTCCCACATCTCCAATGGATGCCTGAAACTGCAGGTGGTACTATATTGAACACTACAAAGCCGTTCATTGGTATTGGTGAACCACGAATATCACAAAGTAATATGAGCCTAGCGATATAGCTCAGTGGACTAAGTGCCTGCTCAGGCAAGTGCAGGTTCCAGGATTTAAGCCCTGGCAGCACATTAGGCATTGCCCTGCCCTGGGCCACTGGGGAGGCTGAAAACAAAAGGATCACTATGAGTCTGAGCTGCATAATAACACCCTGTACTAAACACATATAAAAAAAAGAAAGAACATTTCTATTAGGGGCATGCCACATAGCTCAGTTGGTTAAAGCACATGATTTGGCAACGTCTCTCAATTGCTGGGGGCCGCAGTTCAATCCTCAACCGCACATAGAGTATTAGACCTGTCCTTAAGGCAGCCTTAGCCAGGTTAAAAAAAAACAAGATAAGGATGCTTAAGTCCAAAATGGCACAGTATTTGCATATAACTTGTGCCCATCTTTCTACACACATTATCATCTCTAATACATAATATAATAGAAATGATATGCAAATTATTGCACTATATTGTTTAAGGAACATTGAGAAAAAATCTTAAATGCTTAGTAGGGATGCAACTTTTAAAAATAGTTTGGGTCCACGTTCGGTTGAATCCATAGATGCTGAGACCACCATATTTACTGATTTCTGCTATACACATTTATAATAAAGTTTAATTTATAAAATAGACACAATAAGAAATCTAGTAAAAAAGTAATAATAAAAAACCAGAACAATTATTAAAATATACTCAATAAGGCCAGCCACAGTGGGACACTCCTGTAATTCCAGCGCTCAGGAGGCTGAGGCAAGAGGATAAGCCTGAGCTACAAAGTGAGCTAAAAGCCAGCACGAACTACAGAGCAAGACCCTGTCCCAATAAAGAGCAAAAGAAGGAGAGGGGGTATGGGGAGGGGTAAGGGGGAGGAGAAGAGGGGGAGAGGGAGAGGAGAAAAATTATATAAATGTACTTTTAAAAATTTTATTTATTGGGGCTGGAGAAACAGCTCCGAGGCACAAGTGCCTGCCTGGCAAGTGCAAGTTCATGAGTTTGAACTCTAGTCCTGCAAAAAATAAATAAATAAATAAAATAAAATAAAATAAAATAAAAATAAAATAAATAAATAAATAAATAAAAATTGATACAGGGTCTGGTTACTCAATTCAGACTTGGATCCTGTCCAACTCAGCCTCCCCAGTGCTGGGATTATAGGCATGCATCATCTCATCTGGTTTTAGGGTCAGCTGTGCCTGGGGCTCTGGGGCCACACTGCATGTGGTATCAGGAATTAAACCTGGGTCATCCTGCTTGCCAGCCAGGTGCTTAGATCACCAATCTATCTTCCCAGCTGAAACGTGGACTCTTGAAAGATCTTATTTTAGGATACTTATCCTTACTCTTGAGATGATGTGAGACGATAGTGTCTAATGATGAGAGGAAGTAAGGTACGTAAGGGATACATACTGTGATATTCAAGAGTTGAGACCACACAGCTAACGACTAATAGGCAGGTACCATGAACACACTAGACAGCAGGATAAATGACATCATTGGCAAGACACAATAGAATGGTACTTTATTTCACAATATAATCCAGAAAAATATGAAATTTGAATCTGTCAAACTGCCTATTTTTACAATTTTGCATTTTATGTTTTCTAACTTCAGCTGAACATAAGCAAGTAAACCCATGGAAAGTGAAACTTCATAATGGAAAAAAATTTCCAAGTTCAATAAAATGTGCTTAAAAACATGTAAACTTAACTGACAAGTTAAGCTTTGTAGCTGCACTGACAGCTTTATCTGATTAAAAGTTAAATCAGAGTTAAAATATTTCTTATTTCTACATTAAGTGGCAATTCTATACTTACCTATCTGCCAGTTCCTTTCTTTGGCTTCATTATAAAACTGATGTAGTACAAGGAAATCAATGACATCTGGCATGTCATGATACCTATACAGAAAATAAAGTAAATGAAAATCAATTTTAAGATGTAACAATGTTTGATACTACACATCCAAGGACATATGATTAACGTGGAATGTTAAAGCAAAAATTTTTAAACTTCACAATCCCTAGAACATGAATCCTTCTGGTCTGATCTACTGAGGAGTATCTCCCTACTAGTATATCCTACTAATTTATCTATTTAGTAATAGATATAACAATAAAGTGGTTTTCTTCTTTTTTGACATAGGTACTTACTATATACTTCAGGTTGGTTTTAGCTTCTTTCTGATGCTTTTGCCTTACTCTCCCTCCTGCAATGTTTATAAGCATGTAATAATCTTGCCCAGGTGCCAGTAGAGGTTTTCAAGCTTACATAATAATTGATATCTTTTCATGTCCTTAGGTATTAAATTCTACTTTAAGAAACAAGCCACTTGTTTACTATTCTAAACAGAAATAAAAACGACCGCATTTTGAAGACCAGTGGTAATAACTTACGTTAGATTGCTATCTGCTGACATGTACTAAATTAAAAGCTAAATGAATTAAAGATCTAAATATCAAAACAGAAGTGCTTAATTTGCTAGCTAATAAAACCAATAAAAATCTGAAGATATAAGCATAGGCAAATACTTTCTGAGCACAGCCCAAATTGCACAAGAAATATCAAGAATCAATATATGAGCCGGGTGTGATGGCTCACGCCTGTAATCCCAACACTCAGGAGGCTGAGGCAGGAGGATTGGTGCAAGTTTGAGACCAGCCTGGGCTACAAAAGTGAGCTCAAGGCCAGCCTCAACTGCATAGTGAGACCTTGTCTCAAAGAGACAAAAAAAATCAATATATGGGCTGGCAAGATGGTTCAGTGGTATAAAGCACCTGTTTAGGCAAGCTTAGGCAACCGCAGGGACTGAGGTTTAATCTCCAGCACCACATGCTGTGCCAGTCCCACCCCCAGGGCAGGCTGGGCTGGTAATTAAAAAAAAAGAATCAATATATGAGAGCACACCAAATTACTCGTCCGTATAAAAGGAAATGACTAATCCTGTGCTGCTGCGTTACCAACAGGTGCTCAACTTGTTACACCCAGTTGAACTTACTAGCATGGTGCTAGGTGTGCTGGGCCCACCTGAGGATTGTTGCCAAATACGTAAGAGGCAGAGCTGAGAAGCTGTTGAGAGGCTATTAGAGAAGCCATCTGCAAGCTGTTGCGGGAGCTGCTGTTTCTCCTGGTCTTTTCTGCTGGGGGAAATGTTGTCATACTGGCTTTCCTGCTTCTTCAGAGCAGGAGCTCTGGAACTTGGTTTCAGTAAGTGACTGCAGTTTATTTTCGGGGAGCTCTGGTCCTCACTTTGAGGACTGCTTCCTGGATCCAGAGGGCAAGATGGTATTCTGCTCAGCCTCCTGGAGAAGCTTAATATGTTTTCTTTCCTGAGAGGAACTCTGTTGTCCTCATTGCTATAGAAACTAGAGACTCCACTGTTGCTGAGGATGACTGTGGCACTTCTCGGGGGAGCTCTGGTTATCTTGAGCTTTGCTTCCTGACTCCAGTGCAGTTCTCTCAGCCTGCTAGCACAGACCCTTCATCCTGCTGGCATAGACCTTCCAGCTTCTACGACTCACCTTGGGCCTTCCTTCCCAACCCAGATCCATGAAGGGGACCTACATGAGACTTTGTCCTAGACCAGCGGTTCTCAACCTGTGGGTCGAGACCCTAGGGGGGGTTCAAATGACCAAAACACAGGGGTCGCCTAAAGCCATTGGAAAATGTTATTTATTACATGCCAAATCATAACTGTAGCAAAATTAGAGTTTTGAAGGAGCCACCAAAATTATTTTTTGGTTTGGGGTCATTACAACATGAGGAACTGTTATTGCAGGGTCACAGCATTGGAAAGGTTGAGAACCACTGTCCTAGACGCTAGGCCTCCAGTTGGACTTGTGAGAGGAATTGTGATGAGCTCTAGCTCTTCAACTGGACTCAGATAGAATATTATCGTAGGTTCTAGGTCCTCAGCTGGATTCTTTGGTCTATAGTGTGTTGACAGATTTCCTCCACTCTCTTTTTGTGTATGATTCTTTCGTTAACTACCATAAGTAATCTTATAAAATATGTGTTCTAAATTATATTGTTCCCCTTGCAAAACCGCAAACAACACTATGTTTTTTGATTCCTCATAATAATCTTGGGAAAATATTTGCATATTTCCATTTTTGTTTTATATCTTCACTGATCAATTTAGTGATCCACCCATTCAAACACACATACACAGACACACACACAACTACTAAATCGGGAAACAATAATTAAAATTTGGTCTTTACAACTTTCATCTCTGCAGCTCTGTTGTTGTGTCTTCTCTTTCCTACCTTGGATCTAATATTTTGCAGTGTATATACAATGGATATTAAAATATACACACATGCATATGCAAACAGAAACTCACAAACAGTTACTCACTTAATGGAAAAAGACTCTCCGGTCATTTTGCCTGAAATGGGATCCAGAAATGCAAGCTTCAAGCAACATAGCGTAGGTGGTCCAACCTCATATTTGATTCCTACAATCTTAACAAACTCTTGCTCCTATTCATGAAAATATCAATAAATTATTTGCAATATAAGTAACTGCTTACTGTTCATATGCCTACTACTTTGAAATTATGAGTTATCTGAGTATTTACAAAATGCTAGGCACTACATTGAGTGTCAAACATACCGACCAAGACATAGGTTTTAACCCATTTATTAGTAGGGTATTTAGGGGCTTAAGGATCTAAGCCAAGGATAAGTATCAGAACACCCTGTGAAAACCTTTCACTGTTCATGTACTTAAACCTACTGTTAAAAAATCTAATTCTATACAACTGGGGTTCAGCTAGGCCATATATTCCTTTTTTTGTCTTTTTGAGACAGGGTCTTGCTATGCAGTTCAGGATGGCCTTGAGCTCACTTTTGTAGCCCAGGCTGGTCTCGAACTCGCACCAATCCTTCTGCCTCAGCCTCCCAAATGCTGGGATTACCAGTGTGAGCCACCACGCCCAGCTCATATAGTCTTTTAAAAAAGGAATTATGTATTGCATATGTCTAACTAGTCCCTTAGGAGAAACACGGGATATAAGTGCACAACTATATATGATGTGCATATATGTATTATTTAGGAATGTCCCCAATGTCATGTGACAACCTTGCTCCCTAATTATTAGTCACACTTAAAGAGATCACAAGAATGATTCTTGCAGACTCAGGGTATTGTATGACTCATAGTTTCCTAGAAACACAGAGCTAAGAAAAAGAAATGTCAATTTTATTCTTTCCCTTAATTCTGAAAAAGAATTTGATTTTATCTAATTAAGAGCAGATGGTCATTATCCCTGTGTATCAGGAGATGCGTATTAAAAAAATTTCCTTTAATAAGATATCTTAGTGGGGCAGGTGATATAGCTCAGTGGCACAGTGCCTGCTGGCCAAGTACGTACATGGTCCTAAGTTTGATTCCTGGGACAGAGAAACACCACAGATATTTAGCACTTTATAAAATTGTTGAATTCTTCCTACAAATGTTTTAACTAAACCTTTAATTCAATAAATATATAAAATGTAAATTCTTTCTCATATCCTTTCTGTTAAACATCATCAGACAATAGCACTTTATTTGCATAGAAAACTCTGGTAAAATTGTGCCAGTCTCTTGCACACCTAACTAGAAAAAAACCAAAATATTTAGTGTAGTGGAGCTACATGGTGCTACATCAAAAGACATTCCAAAAGTTTGTAAGTTTCTTGTGTTTTAAAATATTTACTGTATCCCAAAGCTGCTGGAACCTGAAGAGGGCTTTTAATATATACTCTGTCACTTTGCTGAGTCTCCAGATCATACCAACAAAATAAATATACACACTAGGGAACTCCTGTTTTACTCTATTAATGGAATGGTATAGATAACAGCATCTAAAACTTCAGGGAAATTAGTGAAATAATAAAGAAAAGAGAGCACACAAATTCCAGGCAACACAATACATTAACACATAAGAAGAGCAACTTCAAGATTATTATACAAAATTTTATTTTGGATACATAATAATTAAATCTGTATGAAAATAAAAGTTTTAAGAGTAAAATAATCTTCAAGCTAGCATTTGGATAGCTCATGAACTTGGTAAACTTACCCTGAGATCCATTTTGTTCCATGGCTGTTTTTGTAAATTAACGCTGTATATTTTTGACTTCCTTACAGCCCGCACATAAGCTTCATGGCCTTGCCTAAAATAAATAAGCTAAAGCAGAAAACAGCAGGTGTTTATAAACAGTAGCATCCTACTTAATAATTCTATACACCGTGTTTTCTATAAATATCCTCTTCTATTTGCATGAAACAAATAATTACAATTTAAAAAATGTTCTATGCAATAAAGGTACTTTTCCCTACCAAATGATATTCATCCACACTCACATTTTTGCAGCCCTGTGCTAAGCAATTGTATCATACTAAAACTGCATGCATAATCTTTTTCCCAGGCAGCTTCACAAATCCAAAGAAAAAGATCCATGACAGATATACTCAAAATTTAACAAATGGTTAAATTTTAAATTGTTATAACGTAAGGCCAGGGGTGGTGGCACAATTGAATATTCCTAGTACTTAGGAGGCTAAGGTAGGAGAAATGCCATGAGTTTGAGGCCAACGTGCACTATGGAGTGTGTTTAAGGCTCGTCTGAACTGCACAGGAAGACTCAGTCTCAACAAGAAAACTGTTATATTGCAAAATGCAATTAATGTAGGTACTGACATTTAAAACCAAGTCTACATGTTTTATATAAACAGTACGAGTTGCAGGCTACTGCATAGTTATGTCAAGATAACCGAAGTGCTTTGTTAGAAGAGTTATAGATATAAAAAAGCAGTCATATCACAGATGGCCAAATATGGATGGAAAATGAATTCAAGTTCTAGGTAACTCTGCAACTTTCTAAGACAGCATTTGCTACATAGTCCACACTCATTCAGGAAAATTTCTTTTCCTCAAGAATTTGAAGTGATAATAGAGATAAGTAAACAGAAATAATGTAAAAATATTATGAGATTTGAAAATATACCTCCAATCAAAATTCTCCAAATTGGAATATGCAATAGCTAAAAATCTATGTAGAAAATGAAAAATTCTTAAATATTAGTAAATAAAATGACTGGTAATTAAAAAATTAAGAAACAAGGCATAATACATCCTTTATTATAGATTCATGGGCTCAAGAGATATTAAACAGCTTAGCTGGGCATAGTAATGCATGCCTGTAATCCCAGCACTTGGGAGGCTGAGGCAGGAGGATCTGTGCAAGTTCAAGACTAGCCTGGGCTACAAAAGTGAGCTCAAGGCCAGCCTGAACTACACAGTGAGACCTGGTCTCAAAAAGATTAAAAAAAAAAAAAACACACTTAGTTCAGTGTTCAAAAACAGAAGAAAAGAAAAAAGGAGTGATGAGGATAGGGGTGATTCTCCTGTTCAAGATATCAATACTCCACAGGTCTATTTATACTAATACACTTAGGAGATACAAACAACACCTCAAACTGCCAACCAAACCAGGATGTAATAAAGCACGACTTGTTGAGATAGTTGTCACTTTAGGTCTATTCCAATGAATGAAAAAGATATCTTAACTTCTTTCATCTACTCAGTAAAGAATGACAAGAGCAACTCAGATCTCCAGGTTGAGGGCTGGGAAAATAGCTCAGTAGAATAACAATTGAGCACAAGGGCCTGAGTTCAATCCCCAGTTCAGCCAAAAAAAAAAAAGTTGCAAGATTGATAGTAGTGTTCACTAGGGGTGGCATGAAGACTAAGTCTTGGATGTTCAGATGTTAAGTTTGTTTATTGCTTTTCACACGTAGACTTGTTCCTTGACTATTTTTCTCTACAAAGGCTTTTTTCTGGCTTTATTTTGTTTCTAACTCTAATAGTTAGTAGGAAAGTTGTACATAATAGGCTTCCAGATCAAGAGTATTTTAAATAAGTGTTACTACTATCAAAAAAATGAAGACTATGGACACTTCCGTCATTATAATTATAAAGCAAAGTAGAACATACAATGCACTAGATGAGAAAAAAATGGGAGACTTATTGGGAAAGAAGGAAAAGTCAAATGGAAAATAAATGATAACATTGAGTATAAGCAGATAATAGAATTAGGCCTTGAGGGGCAGCCAGTATGGGAGGTGCCTGGGACTCCACAACCCACTTGTCCAGAAAAGCCCATGTGCCTGGCCCATCTCCCTATGTGGCATGAAGCACCTGACAATCGGCAACCAACTTTGGCCAGAGGAACCCAAGTAAATGCACTCTAACAAGGGGAAACACTTTGTATACAAACTCCAAATTTACTATTTGTTCTGCTACATAAATATAGACTTAAATAAAAATCAAGTTATCACAGCTTATCAATTTCTAAATTTTGCTTGATGTAATCATTATTGCTAATTGTACTACTGCAAACACTATGTCATATCTGTTGTAATCACTTGTTCTCTCTTGGGTAACAATATTGGACAGCTCCTGTGTAATAAGCTCACAATAGCCTTATACCTAAAGACTTAGGACAGAGGCAAACAGAAACCAACATCCCACTTTCAGTTAATTGAGAAGACAGTATTTTGAGACAAACATAAACCAAGAATCTCTGACACACAAAAGATAATCCTGAAGAATGGACTTTCCCTAGAGAGGCCTTGATAGTAGTGCTATAGCTACCTACCACCAAAACTCCCAAGGATCATCAGAGAAAGGAAACTAAAAATTTCTTTTTGAGATACAAAATGTCAAGATAAATGAGCAACATGCAACTTCAGACCTTCAGCCCACCCAGAACAAATTTAGTACACACTGACATAAAAGAAATTGGAAGTCACACACATGAAACCTCTAAAATGATTGCAACTTATGTAAAGAAGGAACTCCAAGGCTGAGGCACAAGGACTTCTGCAAGTTACAAGACTGGCCTGGGATACAACATGAGCTTAAGGCCAGCCTGAACTCTATGGAAAGATGCTGTCGAAAGCAAGCAAGCAAGCAAGCAAGCAAGCAAGCAAGCAACTTAACTCCAGGAAACTAGAGGAAATAAGATCAGAAATAATCTCACAAGTAAAAAAAAAACAATAGAATTAGGTCTTGAAGTGACATTATTTTGGGAAGGGTAGGAGGATTCTACACAAAACATAACACGTTCACGTTTAGGTACATTAAAGCATAATGCTGCCATTAAAATATCCATTTTATAGGTTTAAGTCAACACATCCAAAACAATGCTATTCCTATACACCAACAATCAACATATTGAGTTTTTAAAATTGGGAGAAACAAAGCCTTTTACCTTCAGAAAATGTAAATGACTAGGAATCAACCTAACTAGGAAAATATCCTATATCTACAATAAGAGCACGGAACACTAAAGAAATAAATTGAAGAAAACATTAGAAAATGGAAAACACTTTATTAATGGGCTAGAAGGACAATGTGAAAATGGTTATATTATCAACTGTGATCTAGACAATGTATTTCCACTTAAAAACCACACACTTCAGATGAGCAGGGGGAAAAAAACACCCTAAATTCATCTGAAATCAGACAAGATTCAGAATAGCAAAAGAAATCCAGAACAAAAAGAAAAATTCTGAAAGCTTTAAAATTTATGATTTGAAGTCCTCACACACAAAGCCACACTAATGAAGATAATATTGTATGGGCAGGAACAAATATAAGTATAAAAATGGAGTAATACAGAAATACTAAAACAAGTCCATGAACCTACAGTTACCTGATTTTCTTATGAGGGTGCCAAAAATACACTAGAGAAAAGACAGGTTCTTTAATGAATGGTGCTGGGAAAACTGAAAAACCATATGTAGAAGGCTGAGAATAGGTTTCTTTTTTTTTTGTCTTTTTGAGACAGGGTCTCACTATGCAGTTGAGGCTGGCCTTGAGCTCACTTTTGTAGCCCAGGCTGGTCTCGAACTCGCACCGATCCTCCTGCCTCCGCCTCCCAAGTGCTGGGATTACAGGCGTACGCCACCACGCCCGGCTTGAGAATAGGTTTCTATCTTTCACATTGTGTAAAATTAAAATAAAAATGGATCAAAGGCCGGGCTATAAAATCAGAAACAAAGGTAACATGGAAAAGCACTTGAAACCACGAGTACAGGGAAAAATATGTTACATAGGACACCAATAGCATAGATAGTAAGATCAAGAATGAACAAAAGTGATTGAAAGAAGTTACAAAGCTTTTGCACAACAAAAGCAACAGCTAACAGATTAAAGAGGCAACCCACTGGACTGGAGAAAATCTTTTCTATTATGTTGTATATGGAACTTAAAAAGTTAACCAAAACAAAACTCATCAAAAGGTAGACAGATAAACTGAACAGATATTTTTTAAAAGAAGAAAAGTACAACTGGCCAATGTGTGTATGAAAACTGCTCAAAGTGTTTTGCCCTGAGAAAAAACACAAATCAACAATTTCGATATTTTCACTCCATTCAAAATAGCTGTTTTCAAAAATACAAAATAATGTATGCTGACAAAGAAATCAGGGACAAAAAGAATCATACTTCCAGAGTTGGTAGGAATACAAACTAGTAAAATCACTATGGAAATCAATATAGAGAGTATTCAAACAACTAAACATATAAATATTATTTAATGCAGGTGTACCAGTCCTGGGTATATTGCTGAAAGAATTTAAGGTAGGATACCATGATGATGTATGAATACCCATGTTTTATGGCAGCACACACCATAAGATCTAATTAAACTGTTTATAAAGTGTACATGCACATTAAAAGATGAACAAATAAAAAGAAAATGTGACCCATATACACAAAGTCAGTAATTAAAATGAAATCATGCAATTTACAAGAATATAGTTGGAACTCGGAAATATGAATGACTGAAGAAAGATAAACCAGACTTGGTAAGTTAAGTACTGTATGTTTTCTTTTATGAGAAACCAAGTAGGTAGACAGAGAGAGACAGGAAGGCAGGCAGAATAAGATACAGAAGAGATGGCAAGAAACTAGGAAGTTGCATTTCAGAGACAGGGGAGGAAATCGATAAGGACTAGAGCTAGAAGGGAGAAGGGATAATGGAATTCGAAGTGATCCCAAGTACATTACATGTAATTACCTAAAAGAAACATCAACATTTTCAATTGCTAATATGCACCAGTAAAAAACAAAAAATGAAGAAATTGGTAATGGAAAAAGTGCATTTTTCCCTTATGGGTCTTCACATACATTCTCTAATTGATACATTATCATAGGCTGGATAACAATGCCCCCAATAAGGCTCATCTGTTCAGTGGAGGTTCTTGGATGGTGAGCAGATCATGGGACACTAACCTAGTCAATGCAATTTGATGAGTTCAGACTTAAATGGGCTATAAAGAGGTGAAGCAGGAGAAAGTATGACGCTACCATAGATGGCTTTGGGGGGGTGAATCTCGGGCCTTTTCCATCTCCCTCACTTCCAGGCTGCCATGAATTGAGTACCTTTCCTCTGCCAGGCCCCTCGGTTATGGTGTTTCTGTCTTATGGCCAGGTGACCATGGACTTAAAACCTATGTAACTGTGGGCCAAAATGACCCTTTTCACTTTAACGTTGCTTATGTCAGGTATATTAACCCAATAACAGAAAAACTAACTAACACACATGTCTAATTCACTGTTGCATTGTCCTCATTACCTGAGAACTACTATTTCCTAAAATACAACAGTCTTGAAGCATATAAGGATGTACTAAGTTTAAGAAAAAGTACAGAAATTCTCTCAAGGTAGGAAGGTGAAGAGAAGCTGCCAGGCTTGGTGGGACACTCCCGTAATCCTCAAACGCTGAGAGGGTAGGAAAGGACTAATGCTAAGTTTGAACTCAGCCTGGACAGCTCAGTAAGACAACTCACAAATCAATTTATTTAATCAATAATCAATCTAATAAAAAGGGTTGGGGAGGTAATTTAGTAAAAAAGTCTTAGCTTAAACCATATGTACTAGGAGAAAACAAATAGACAGGAATCTCATCAGATCTTCTAGTGTACAGGAGGAACCTTGAGTAGCAGTCTAAAATTAATTTAACTTTACTCCTTTTATGTCTCCAAAAATAAAACAAAAAAGAAATGGTGATTTGAGATAATTAAAAGTATTTTGTCTAAGTTATATAATACAGCACTAACCAGACTGTTTATTGATATAACTGTGAATTCATTCAAAAGTCTAGAAAATACCTTATATAATATCTTTTAATATGTTGCTTTATACCTATAAAGCAATATATTAAAAACTAAAATAAACAGCAAGTTGGGGACCAGGGAGATAGCTCAGGGGCATAAGTGCCTGCCTGGCAAGTTCAAGGCTAACTACACAAAAGTTTGGTGCAATATTTCTTGGTCCCAAGATTTAACAAACTATTGTAATATGTCACTGTTTTTAACTGCAATGACAATGCTATATTTCTACTATGAGCAACCATCTGATCTATCAAAAATTGAGGACTGCCGGGCGTGGTGGCGCACGCCTGTAATCCCAGCACTTGGAAAGCTGAGGCAGGAGGATTGGTGCGAGTTCAAGACCAGCCTGGGCTACAAAAGTGAGCTCAAGGCCAGCCTCAACTGCATAGCGAGACCCTGTCTCAAAAAGACAAAAAAAATTGAGGACTACTAACTATATGAGACTATATAAACCACCTAGAAATACAATATTTCAATGTTACCATAATTTCAATAAGAAAATAAATGTGTTATGCAGAAGTTTAACTTAATTTAAAATATGAACATATTCATTCATAGACTCAATAGGAAAGCATTATTTGCAAAATTATATTCTATTCATAGAAAGAGATAATTACTCTTTTGTACATTTTCTATCATGTACAGTATTTTTTACAGCAATGTTACGACTTCAGTCAGGACTCCATATATCACTCAAGTGTGCCAACATTAAAAAAAATCAAGACAATTATTTTTGTAACTTCACGAGCTATTCAATGTCTCTCAATAATTTATTACCTGTTATATTGAAGGCACTATGATGGGCCCTATGAAGTATTGAAAGATTAATCCAATCATTTAAGAAATGTATAATAGGACACAGTAGCTCACATAGTATATACTGTCATTAAAGAATTAATTCAAATCTCTAAAGAGTGAGAGTGAGATCAGGAGCTTTGAAAAAGGTTTCCAAGGTAACAATTACCTCATCTCCCATCTGTGGTACAAATGGGGAACGACGTGGTATGGTGTCCAAGATCCACTGAGGGGCAAACCATTCTTCACTGGGCTCACCTGCCATAGAAACTCGTCCTCCTTTCTAAAATAAAAATCATATAAATACACACACACACACACACACACACACACACACACACACACAAATATATGAGTAACAGCATTAAAATAGATCAAGAAAAAAATTAAAAAAAAATAGATCAAGAATGTTAAAAATATCAGGTTGTATGAAAACTTTACGTCTACAATTTTAAACATTTTCTTTTAACAATGGTACTTATTTTTTTCTACCAATGGAAAAAAATCAAATTGTACAACTTCAGCCAACAAATAATAACTTGACATGAGATAACATGTGAAATCCATAACTTTTTCCTTTGTTTTTTAATTCTTAAGGATAAGTAAAAAAATTAGAAACAAACACAATTTACTTAACAAAATAACAGGAATTAAGAAAGGTTATATTGACTATTTCTGCCTTCAAATTAGTTGTGCAGATCACCAGATATCAATATGCAAAATTGCTTTTTAAATGTTGCAGAAAATTAAAAAGGAGAAAAACATAAAGTAGTAATGGTTCCTTTCAACAGAGCACTAGAAATGAGAGTCCAATTATCCAACGTATTCTGCCCATATGTATTTCTTTTTCTCTTTCTTTTTTCCTTTCCTTCATCTCAGTATTTCCTTCCCTTTTTAACATTTCTTTCCCTTTCACAGTATCTGTTGTAACTGTCAGATTTTATTTATTCTGTCATGTTTTTATACTAGTGGGACAACATAATCTGAGAATCATACCTTTAATAAGACACTACTGGGCAATGTCAAAACCACAATTTTTACTGTTTATATGTCTAGAATACTACATGAACTCATTGCTAGCAGAAAAATAATAGTAACTAAAACAGAGATACTAAGAACGTAACTATGCCAAGTAGGATTCAGAATTTATAGAAAATAATTTTGAATTAAAGGCATTATGAGAATGAATTATTTATGTCAGCTAAATGAAATTACAGTGTTGAACAAAGATCATTAACCAGATGAAATAAAAGCACAAAAGAATAAAAAAAAGCCCTATGCAATTTATTATACTGTTCAATTTTCCAAATAAAAATACTAGAAAAGTATAATTGGTAACTGGACAAGAGTTAATACTTTTGTTTTTTTTGGGCTAGGTAATTTACAACTTTGCTACATTTTAAAAAATAATTGTGCGTATGCTTACATTTAATAAAATTTAAAGTCATTCTAGCCTCAACTTTAATGAGACAAAATTTCAAATGTTCTTTGAATCCAAAAGTTATTTAAACTACTTTGATTTTCTTGGTTTCTCAAGTGGAATGCTATTCTCAGAGAGAAATCCAAGGTTAGTGACACATCCTCAAGTATCAATAGCAAATAGAAGCAAACAACAAACAATGGCAAAGCCAAAACAATCTATATATTTACGAACTTTCTTTCTAGTTTGCTTAGGTTTCTTCTGCCTTTCATCTGTTGATTTCAAATTCTCCTCATCAGAGCTACTGCATATCTTCCGTGTTGCCTGTCTGGTTTGTCTTTTGGGAGGTTGCAAATTTATTCCAGCATCTGCTGTCCAGTCAGAATAGTCACTTGAGGAATCACTGAAAATAAAGCAAAAAGGTGAATATCGAAGTATAGGAGGGCATAATTTTACCTTGGAATTTAAAGTGATCAACTTGTTATCGCATAGTGTTATAAATTATATAGTTTAAAATATTAATATAGAGGGGCTGATAAAATAGCTCAGCAGTCTAAAGAGCCTGCTTAGTCAAGCTTAGGCAACTGCAGGGACTGAACTTGGATCCCTGGCACCACATGCTGTGCCAGCCTCATCCCCAGGGCAGGCTGTGAGCAGGCCAAACATAGATGAAGTTTATTTTAAAAATGGAAGTTATTTCAATAAAATATATTAATATAGCATTTCAATTAATACAAGGAAAAATATATACTGAATTTTATTAATTACGTGATTGTAATGAAATGCTTCTTGCTGCTATAACAGAATTACTTTCATTATTATTTTTGGGGAAGGGATTTGGCAATTAAATTCAGGATGTCACACCTGCCATGAAGGTGCTCAGCCACTGAGCAAAACCTCTAGACCCTTATAACAGGATTTAAAATACCTGTGTAAATCACAAAAGCTTCTTTAAAGTAATGTGTTCTGCATTTCTGGAGGAGTAAAAAAGGGTTGTTTTAAAACTAAAATTAAAAATTTATGTACATCCACATCTATATTTATAACTATACATGCCAAAATGTAGACTCCCATGGAAAAGCACACAGCATCATCAAGAGGACACTGGCAATGCCAGAATAAAATGGCAAGTCTCTATGCTTCCAACTTGGTACTCTTTCAAATGTAAAATACAGTATTTTTGTAGTACTAGAAAGTAAACCGATGGCCTAATTTACACTGCCCAAGGACACTCCTAGTGAGTGATATAATTTTTATTTTTAAACAGTTTTGCTAAGCTGCTGTATTTAACTTGATATCCTCCTACTTCCGCATCTCGAGTAGATAGGGTTGCAATGTGTGCTAACATGTTTAGATAAACAATATTGTACTATAGTTTTATTAAATTTCTACGAAAAAACAATTTCAGATTAAAAGTTATGGAATGATTTTGACCAAACTAAATCCATTAAAATTACCTGGAAGAACTTTCACTTTGCCATTCAATAACAGGATCCTCTACAGAAGCATCACTTGTGCCAACAGTTTCATCTTCCTTAAAAAATAAAAAAACAGCAATTTAAACATGGTTATTCTTATCTAGTATGGTATTTGTTATTGACCCATTATATATTCTTTTTTTGTTGAAATGTCAGGCATATAAAACTTCTGGCACATATTTTGCCGAATAACATAAATTTTGACTATTCCAAAACCTGAAAGACTTCGTAAGTGCAAATACGGGATAATGTTGTGAAATACTAAAAAACTATTTAAAAAATGCTATATATGATTTACAATGGGGGAAGTCAACCTTTATAGTTTAGATCAGTAATGCCCCCCACAGATGCTCATATATCCTAAAGTAGGGATTTTATGCCAGGTGTGGCAGCCCATGTGTAGAATTCCAGCACGCAGGAGGATAAGCTAGGAGGACTGCCATGAGGTCAAAGCCAGCCTGGCTTACATACATAAGTTGAAGGCCAGCCTGTACCACACCACATATAGTGACCCTGTCTCAAAAACTAAGCAAATAAATAATAAAATAAAGTGGGGATTTTGGAAGGTGAATAGATAGTGAAGGCACTAAGCTCATGAGTGGATTAATTCACTGATGAGTTCATAGCTAAATGAAGTGTTAGAAGGTAGGGGCTAGGGCCAGTGAGACTGCTCAGCAGTTTAAAGTGCCTGCTCAGACAACCTTAGGCAACAGCAGGGACTAAGGTTCTATCCCAGGCAACACATGCTGTGCCAGCCCCACCCCCAGGACAGGCTGAGATGGCCAAAACATAAATTTTGTTTAAAAAAGGTGGGGCCTAGCTAGAGGAAGTAGATCACTGAAGGCATGCCTTTGAAGAGCATGTCTAGTCTCTGGCCTCTTCCTCTCTGACACTTCTTTGATTGCTCTGATTTTTTGTCTGCTATGAGGCTAGCAGCTTTCTTCTACCAAGCCCTTTCATTGTGATACCTCTGCCTTAGAGCCAGTTTACCATGGGGTGAAACATCTGAAACTGTGAGTAAATATAAACCTTTTCAGTTTTAAATTTATATGTGTCCAATATATTCTCCCAGCAACAGAAAGCCAAGTAATACATCAGTAACAGAAAATGTACAGATTATGCTGCTAACTTAGCAAGCTGGTTCTGGAACTGTTTAACTTGTTACCACTTTTTGTATTTCAATTATTTTCATACCTAAGATTTCCTATCTCTTCTCACTGTCCAAAAGCCAAACATTTACTGACATGTGTTACATTTTGGTGTTACATTCACACCAAAATAATATATTACATACAAATAAAAAAAGATACTTAAAAATTTTCAATGATACTCATATTTGTCTCTTGTCTTAATAATGAATAAACCTCATTATGGAATTTATGAGTAAATTCCTAAATTAGTTATCCATTAAACAGGCAAAATAGATGATATATGCTAGAAAACAAAAACTACATTATATAAATAACAGCAGATATCCAACCTCTGAGGAGCTTTCTAACTCATCCTGTACACCAGAAGTTTGACACGTTGCTTTTGAATTATGTTCTATGTTGGACCGTGTTTGATATGTATGCTGGCGTTTGCGCTGCGTTCTTCGTAATGATCTCCCACAGCTAGGCTGATAATCATTCTGTTAAAAAGGAAAAACATAATTTTAGAAAATTAATGAAAAGGCCAATAAATAAACAAAACCTGAACATATATAAATTAACCTAAGAAAATGAAGACACAATGTTTAAAAGTACATCAATATCTAACTGAAATACATACAAAACACTCTTTCTATTAATACTTATGATTTTCCTAATGTGAAACCTTTACGATTAAATTAAACACTGTGCAGAGGGCTGGTCAAATAGCTCAGCAGATTAAAGTAACTGCAAGAAGGTGCAGGCCCCGCCCTTGCAGCACACTGAGACAATAATTGAGACTGGGTATATGGTGACATGAGCCTGTAATCCCAGCTTGTGGGAGTCTGTAAACAGGCGGATCACTATGAGTCAGATCTATTAGTGAGACCCAGAAGACCCTATAAGACACTTCCCTAAAAAATACAGGAAAAAAAACCCCACTATGCTTAATGTCTGGGTTGTAAGATTTTGCCCAATCAGAATTTACCTATACGATATTACACACATTACAAGATGAAGAAAACATCTATATTATATTCATGTAAATATAACTCTTAATATGTACATCTTAGGTCTACAAAATAAATTTAGGGAAATTTTACTAAATTGTTAAAATATGTAATTTTATGTAATTACCTATACTTTACTTCATTCTACACTAGCATTAATAATATTTTTTGTTTTGGTCTGAGATCAGGGCCTTCACACTGAGCTTCTTCTTTAGTCATTTTCTTATTTTTATTTTGAGATAAGAGTCTCAGTAAGTCACACAATCACCTAGGCTGAACTCAAACTTACAATTTGCCTCACAGAGTGCTGAGATTATAGGCATGTCTCACTATATGCAACTATATTAAATTATTAAGAATTAAAAATGATTTTGAGGATCAATTTAACTCTGTCCCTTATACAAAAGGATGCGGAGAGTTGCCTAATAACAAATTTAATCTGAGCAACCAAATTTAATGTAAAAACACTTTTCTCTTTTACAAATATAAAACATTATCACTAATACATGATATGGGGTGAGGGATTTGGCTCAGTGGCACAAATACCTCCCCAGCAAAGTGTATGGCCCTATGCTTGATTTCCTGTACCCCCTCAAAAAAAGCATTACATAACAATCCAAATATAACACAGTATAAAACAACAGTTTCTCATAGGTAAATTTTTATCATTTTTAAATACACAAATATGTCTACAATCATAAGAATCCTATGTACTATTCTCAGAAAATCTGTTTCAGTAACCTTGATTAGTAGCAAACAACAGAGATCATGTATCTGAGTCATTCAGCAACTTGTAAAATTAAGCCTTTAGAGAAGAACAAATAAGCTAATGAAAAACCACACTAGAAGATTTTAAACTATACATCAAAATAACCAAATATTATTTGGAGATTTTAGTATGATAATTACTTGAATGTTATAAATACTGAAATAATTTACAAAAGAAAATAATTTACAATTTGAGTTCTACCACCTAGTATTCTTTAATAAAACTGAAATCATCCTGAACTTTCCTGAGTTGGTATACACTACAGAAATTGACTAGATAGTGGGGGAAAGAAACCTTGATATTCTTATATCCTTGGTCTAGTAAATCTGAAAGTATTAATAAAGAGTTTACCAGGTACCTAGTAGGGTACAAGAACCCTATTCCTCATTTACTGTATATATATATATATATATATTTTTTTTTTTTCAGATTTTGCTGTTAATTACATATTAGGTCAGGCCAGAAAAGGTATGGTTCAAGGGTCAACATATTTTCTTTAAAGGGAATGTGTGTACTTTTGGTTCTGCAAGGCATATAATTTTTTTCAAATACTGAACTACGTGCTTATAACATAAAAATAAGCTATAATTATGATATAAATGATTAAAGGGCTGGCAAGATAGCTCAGCAGACTAAGCACCTGCTTTGGCAAGCGGAGAGAGCAGGATTCGATCCTCGGTCCTACACACTGTGCTGGCACTGGCCCACCCATGGGGGTGCTGACCCAGCAACCAAGACCAGGCGTGATTGTACATACCTGTAATCCTAGCATTGGGGCTGCTAAGGAGGATCACTATGAGTTCAAGCTACATAGTGACACTGAATCAAATATATAAACAAACAAAGATATAAATGATTAATTATCATTACATCCTAATAAAATTTAATTAACAGAAGTGGTAGGCAGGATATGGAACATGGGCTACAGTTTGCCAAATTCTTTATGTTCCATACTTTTGGGGACAGGCTTAATTTTCTAATTTTATTTTTATTAAATGTGCCTTTGAAAGATATGATATCCACAAATATTTATAAACAGTGTACCGTACAATGCTGAAAAACTGAACTTGCCCTTTGAGTAGTATATAATGGTTTTTTCTTCTTTTCAACTATATAAAGACTGATTTCCATATCACCTTTTGCAGTTCGACATTCTTCCTGCAACCTGATAGAGAAAAAAGTCAAAGAAATAGAAAATCATTAAAAATGAAATTGATACTTGAAAATATTTTTAAAAACCCTTTTAAGCGCTAGGGAGATAGCTCAGTAGAATAAGTGCCTTCCTGGCAAGCGCAAGGACCTGAGTTCAATTCTTGATTCCACAACAAATATAAACCCTTCAAATATAAAATTTCTATTTTAACCATTTGGACTTATTCTTTGACATTAAGTTCATAATGTGTGATCAATATTAAGTTAATTTCAAAATTTTTTTCATTCCCCACTTCTTCCAGTATAATAATCTCTAAATTATCTATGAATGTTTCTAGTATAGATATTTTATATGAGGAATAATGCAGTATTTATACTCTAATGTACAACTTCTTGCACTAAGCATAAGGGCTTTTATGTGATTCATATTAGAGCATGTGCTGTCATTTTTTTATTTTTATGGTTGAATAATATTCCATATTCTTATAAATACCGTATTATCTCTTCATCTGTTAAATCTCTTCACTTGCTAATGGACCCTTGACATGTTTATACTCTTTGATTACTGATAATAGCGCTGAAAAAGACACACGTAAGCAAGCACATATTTAAGTCCGTGCTTGCAATTTTACTCTTAAAGTATCTAGTACAAAATTTTAATTGCACAACTGCCAGAGGTCAGTAGTCAGTTTATAACTTAGGTATATACCCTTTGTTATTATTGCTCTCTACACTTATGACAGAAAGAAGGAAAAATAAAATCAAGTGGAATTTTGCCACTTGGCTGATTTGCTAAAAGGCTTGGTCAGGGAAGTATATGACTGTAATGAATTATAAACATTCTTTGCTATTGAATTTTCCTACACCCATTTCACATTGTTGTCAATTATCTAAACTGATATTAAAACAAAAGTTACAAGATTTAAAATAATAATAGGGATTCCAGGTCTACGACTGAACACAATGTAATGAAATACTTCTCTCCAATGAAGTCTACTTCTAAGCACTCTAATTACCAAGGCCCATTATCTATCTACAATGTACTCCAAAACGGTTGCATAGCTGGTGGTCTGTGCTAGGAAACACTGCTAAGCAGAAATTATGCTTTGCATGCTGGGAACACTCAGCACAACGCTGAACAAACTGAAGAGAAAAAAGGCATTATTCGAGCTAAGAGGGTTTACTTACTAAGCTTTCAATTTTCTGATGAATGTTGCCCTATGTACTCACCTGGTAACTCCAGTACTTAATTCATTGACCACCACTCTCCTACTCCATGCCATAAGATCTCGTTCTGTGGCTATCTGACTACGAGGAGCATTATTGTGCATTTGCCGAACACCTTCAATTTGACCACTACGTCGAAGCCCAATATTTGAGGAAGATGTGTCCATATTTGGACTTCTCAGAGCTAAAACAAAAACAAGGAAAAATAAAACATTCTGAGTGAAGGCTATCTTTTCTATCAGAGCTCTGAAGAAATTCAAGGAGAGGACTGTAGGAAGGGAGTATACCTATATCTTTGTTCTACATTTTCTGTTACCTCTATATCATCTGAAGTATTATAAACAAAGTAATAATTACGTAAAATTTTATTTTAAAAAAATCTTTACACATTTTATGGCTAGCCAGCCTGCCTTAGGGGTGGAGCTGGTGCAGCATGTGGCCCCAGGGATCGAAATGTGGTCTCTGACATTACCTAAGCTTGCTTAAGCAGGTGCTTTAGACCGCTGAGCTATCTCACCGGACCAATTATTTAAAATTTTATAGGTTGTTTAACTTCTCATCAAGCAATAAGCTTTTTCTTTTGTATTTTAGAGAAGGGACTACAGGGTGTCCAGGGTTTCACTACTAGCTCAGATTCATAGTGATCCACCTCTTTACAGCCTCCCAAGAGCAGGGATTACAGGTGTGCACCACCATACTCAGTCTTGATTGCTGTCTCAGTGCACCCTAGGGGTTGGGATTAGCCTGGCAGACCCAGGGACTGAACCTCTGGTCTGTGCACCTGATTGCAGGCGCTTTAATCCCCTGAGATATTTGCCCAGTCCCTCAAGCATTTATTTCGATGACTTTCTTGTATATGACAATCACTTGGGTATGTGCTAGAAGTACAGTGATGAATAATAAGACAGTATTCCAATTTGGGGAGAAAGTTGAAAACTTAGAGGCACACATACATGAACCATTCAAAAGTGACCGATTAAAATCCACAGATGAATAGCTGAGCGGATTAAGTGCCTGCTTAGGTAGAGTGCAGTGGCCAGAGTTAGATTCCCAGCATGCTGTGCCAGCCTCAGCACACTGAGACTGTGATTGAGACTGTGCTTGGGAGGCTGAACACAGGAGAATCACTATGAGTCCAATCTACATAGTGAGACCCTGTACTAACAACTTTTTTAAAAAAATTCCACAAATTAACTTAAAATGAAACTAAATAGGGGAAGAACTGAAAAACAGAATGTGTTCCCATTATAAATAAAACCAAATGTATCATATCTCCCGGGTAAATTTCATTGTCGATAAAGCAGTTAAAGTAGCTTTCACCAACTCTAACACACAGGTAACAAATCTCAGTTGTTTGCTTTTGCTAAACTAGATTTCAAAATAGGGAGGTTTCTTTCATTCTTTTCCAATTAACTGTACCGATTTATGGATTTTATTTTTGACAGATTCATACAAAGTGATGAAATTTTGCACAACTGATTGTGGGGCTTGTTTCAGAAAGTTAGTATGTGTGTTTAACATGTGTCAATCATTCAATCTAACACCTCCCTTTTTGTTTCTTCTCACTTTCTATTCATTCCCTTCCCTGCATCTAAAACTCTACTCCTTGATAAAATCTCTATTTTTGTGTATGAATATATAAATATATGACAATGTATATTTATCTTTCTGTCTTGGGCCTGTTTCATTTAACATAATGGTTTCCAGTTCCATTTATCTTTCTGTAAATGACATTACCTCATTCTCTTTTATAATGTACCTGAGTAATACTCATACCAAATTTTTTCTTTTTTCTATTTTTTTTTGTGTGTCTTTTTGAGACAAGGTCTTGCTAGGCAGTTCAGGCTGGCCTTGAGCTCACTTTTGAAGCCTAGCCTGGTCTCGAACTTGTACTGATCCTCCTGCCTTAGCCTCTCAAGTGCTGGGATTACAGGTGTGTGCCACCGTGCCCAGCTAAACCAAATTTTCTTTAGAAAATTCATATGTTTACTGCTATTTCTAAAATTCAGCTACTATGAATTATGCAGACAAAAATATGGATATGCATGTCACTATAGTACATATGTAGTTTTTAATTCTTTCAGAAGTAGTATTGGTAGAACAAATCATTTTTCTGTGTTTATTTTTGGAAGGATTTCCTTAATGATTTTCACACTGGCTATGCTAGTTCATGCTACCCAAAACAATTTAAGAGGGCTCCTTCCCTCACCCATACATTCTAGCTACCATTTGTTTTTTGTGTTCTTATTGATAGCTATTTGGCTGGGGTGACATGGAGTATCAAAGCAGTTTTAATTTGCATTTCTCTGATGGCTAAATGTTGGATAATTTTTCTCAGTGTATGCTCATGCACAGTAGTAAGGACTGAATTCAGAACCTTCACTGAAAATAATCTCCAGTTTGAGTCACGGTCTAGCTCAACCATTAACATGCCTAGACTAGACCTGACCTTGACATTCTCCTACATCAGCCTCTGACAGTGATAGGATTACAGGCTTGCAACACCATGCCTAGCATCACAATGGTTTTGACAACTACTCAATTCACTTGTTTATTTTTTTACTGGATTCTCTTAGGGGAAGTGTGGGTAATTCTTTGAGTTCTTTATATGATCCCAGTATTAATCCTCTAGCAGAAGTGTAGCTAGCGAGATATTCTCCCACTCAATGGGCTGTCTCTTTAGTTCAATCTGTTGCTACATTGATGTGCAAAATATTTTTAATTCAAAGTAACACCCTTTGTTAATTCTGGAAATTATTTCCTTTGCTTTTGGTGTGCCACTCCAGAAGTCTCTGCCTATGCCTATGGATTCAAGTGTTTTCCCTAAGGTGTCTTCTATCAGCTTAAATGTGTCTAAGTCCTTACTCATTTTGACTTGATTTTAGTACAAGGTAACATAGGAATCTAGTTTCACTTTCTATATGTGGATGTCCAGCACTCTCAACACCACTTATTAAAGCTGTGTTTTTCTCTAGCATATGCTTTTGACCCCATTGCCACAAAACAGATGGTGGTAGGTTCATGGGTTTCTTCTATGTCTTTGTTCTACTCCATTGGTCTACATATCAATTCTTATGTGAGAACCACATATAGCTTTTCAAATAATTCTGATAATGTGATTCCCACAGCATTGTTCTTTTTCTCAGGGTTGCTTGGGCTTTTTCTGGTCCTTTCTTTAATATAAAACATCACAAAGCAAAAGCCACTTATAAAAAAAGAGCTCCACATGGCAATAAATGGACATTTTACCCAAAAGATCTATGGATGTCAACACAGGAACACAACTAAAATGAATAAAGCAAAGAAGCCCTCAAAATATATGTAACTATTGGAAAAAAAAGTGATCTTACTAGTACTAAAGTGGATTAAATTACAGGCAATGATTTTGTGTGAGTGCATGTGTGCGCATGCACATGTGTGCGTTTGGCTGGTGCATCCTACTCTGGGGCACAGCTGGCACAGCATGTAGTGGCAAGGATCAAAACGTGGTCCCTGTGCACTTGCTTAAGTTTCCCTAAGCAGGCACATTAGAATGCCTAGCTATCTCGCCAGCTCATAATGGTTACTGACCTCAAAAAGACAACTAGCTAAAATCAATTACTGGAATGATCAATGATGTCAGAGAAGACACAAGTAAGTATCTGGGTCAACTAAGGAACAAAATGCAGTATATAAGAATCACATCAGGGGCCCGGCAGGATGGTTCAGTGGTCTAAAGCACCTGCCTAGGAAAGCTTAGGTGGCTGCAGGGACCGCGGTTCAATCCCCGGCACCACATGCTGCAACAGCCCTGCCCTCAGGGCAGGCTGAGCCGGCCATAAAAAATGAATAAATAAACAAACAAAAGTTCTGAAATAAGAAAAAAAAATAAATAAGAACCACATCAGTGAAGACATAGAAGCTCTCAAACATAACCAGGCAGAAATCTTAGAAATGAAAAGCCCAATAAGTGAAACTGAAAACTCAACTGAAGGTCCAGAAAAAAGAAAAGATCAATCAGAAGAAATAACACCAGGACTTGAAGACAGGGTGAAAGTACCACGATACCAAGACTGAATCACAGAAATAATGAGAAAAAAAACCATTGTAGAAATCTTACATAAATCTAAAAGCAAACTTTAAGGTTCACTGGCACACAGGGGCATGAATAGCAACCTAGTGATGGAGAAAATCTCTACTGACATTGTTGCATGAAATTTCTGAAACATGGGGCATGATAAAGATAACTCAGTAATGGTATTTAAAATCTCAAATAGACACAACAAGGAAAGAAACTTCCACAGTAAATTATAGTCAGAATGTTACAAATTCAGAACCAAAAAGCATTAAAAATTGTTAAAGATAACAGACAAATTGCTATTAAGTACAAACCCTGAAGTAAAAGCAGATTTCTTGACAGAAACCTTAACTGTAATTTAACTTTCTGAAAAGCACTTTAACTTCTGATATTTACTCAATACCAGATAGAAAAACATTCAAATATGATTTGAGAGTTTCACAATGTCTATTAGGCAACAACAAGAAACAACTTTTAAATCTAAATTCTATTATTATTTACTTGAGTAGAATGGATCGTTCTAAAGCTTTCAAAATTAGTAAGATAAAAATTATAACAAGGTTTTAATGTTAAAATTTAATTTTCAATCCTAACGAACAATGAAAAATAGGGACTTTTTATCATCCACTGGAAAGATTCTTGTTAATTACTTATTTCTCATTCACAAATAAAACTAAAATGGAACCTGAAATACTTTTTTTACATATGTACTAGAAAAATAAAAACTACAGCAAATCAGTGGAATGGCACTGCAAATCTATCCAGAGAAAATATTAAAAGTGGAATCAAATAATGATTTAATTAAGTGGATATCTAAATTACCATTTTTATGAACATTTTACGTCTTAGAAAAAGATGGCTTGAATATATTAAGTTTATTGGGTTTTTTTCTGTCTTGCTTCAGGTTCAGGAAAGCATCTGTGTCAGATACCCCAAGTCACCTAGATGAAGCATTGTTATTATAAGAACTGAACAAAATATCCTGTGAATCACGTCAAATTAAATCTCCGTATTCACTTGCATGTAATCTGAAAAGCCACTTTATCTAAATAATGCACAACTAAGGAAGAAAAAGAGAAAAAGGGCAGGATTTCCCTAAGTTTGCATTTTACTGAAAAATTAATACCTATTGATAAAAACCTGGCACACATTAAGACTATATAATTCTCAGGTGTTTAGGCAGGCATATTTCATGTAAAGTGAAGGAAGAGATTTACTAGAATATTCATTTCGGGTTGAGTGTGTGTGTGTGTGTGTGTGTGTGTGTGTGTGTCTGCGTGCACAACCCACACATGCACAGGGTTCCACTACACAGCTCAGACTCACAGTGATCTTCTGTGTTTAGCCTCCCTAGTGCTGGGATTACAGCTGTGTATCACCATGCCCGGATTCCATTGCCAGCTCAACGTGCCCAGGCTGAGGAAGGCTGGCACAGCATGCCATGCCAGAATTCAAATCCTGGCCCCTGTGCTTACTTAATCAAATACTTAGTCCACTCAGCTATCCTGCTGGCACAAGAATATTCATTTAAAAATAATTATACAGTAAATTCTACTAGTATTAAAATCAAACTGCTATCCAAGTTACCACTTCTGTTCCCTAAGAGGAGGGCTTCTTCTCTTGCAGCACATTTTTGTAAATTCCAGGAAGCAGTGTAGTATATGACTTTCCTTCCAACAAAGCATAAGCTGGCAGTTCAGGGACTAGTGGCTTAGCGTCTAAATAAATAGTGATTTTAATTTTGAAAATTGTTTAGCTTGA
Source organism: Myocastor coypus (assembly GCA_004027025.1). Lineage (NCBI taxonomy): Eukaryota > Metazoa > Chordata > Mammalia > Rodentia > Myocastoridae > Myocastor > Myocastor coypus. The sequence goes on from PVJA010006520.1 coordinate 49,154, forward strand.
ATCCACTGACAAAGAGCTAGACTTAACTGTATCATATCACTTGTGGAAATAAAAGTAAAGAATACAAAGGCAAGTTGAAAGAAAGCAGTATTATTAACAATAACACAGGGGCCCGGCAGGATAGCTCAGTGGTCTAAAGCGCCTGCTTAGGAAAGCTTAGGCGGCTTCAAGGACTGCGGGTCAATCCCTGGCATCACGTGCTGCACCAGCCCTGCCCTTAGGGCAGGCTGAGCCAACCATAAAAATAAATAAACATACAAACAAAAGTTCTGAAACAAGAAAAAGATTAAAATAAAATTCTAAAAAAAAAATAACACCACCTGTATTTCCTAAATGCTAAGTCATTTTAGTTACAAATGCTAACTCAATTATGGAAATCTGGAATATATTACTTCATAACTGTCACCATAATTTTTTCATTTTTAGGTTTTTTTTCCAAATATAACTTTTTGGTATAAGTAAAATAAGGTATATTATAATCACATCATTCATTAATATATACATACCACCATTAGCAGAGTATGATCTATTAACTGGGTAATTTGGAACATCTCCTTGGTTAATTAGTCTCAGATCTTGTTCTCTCTGTAGCTCCCTGATCATCCCGTCAAGAATGCTCTCGTCTTGGTCGCTGGTTTGCTGTCCAATTACCTGTTCTACCACCTCACCATCACCTTAATGAGACCAAAGATATAAAGGCACAAAAATGACTTATGTCACCAAATTTCATGTCTACAAATGAGAGAAATATAGATTCAAAATTAATGTAAAATATATTCAAACATTTTATAAATAATTTTTAAAAGTTTTAACATTTCAGCTTATGTTTTATTTAAACAATGTTCCAAAATTAAATATTATATGGGGATATTCCCATCTTAATGAATAATAATTAACTAGTTTTACAATAAATCCTTAACATGCTGTACTCAAAGATCAGTTACCTAAAATTATTTTCATCTTTCTTTGGCTAAAATTTCTTTCTAAAAACAACTGAAAAATAAGGTCTTCTAAGCAAACATTTTTCTTTTGTTTCAATAAGAAAAACTATTTCCAACTGAAGGAAATTCAATTTTTACTTCAGAAAAAAAATTTATATCGCATCCCTTTTTCATCTTGTGCTAGTAGATTAAATGGTATCTGATAATTTTACCATGTGGTTAGATCCTATAAGAAAAAGGTAGATATATATTAGTTTTATTCAGTTTTTAACACTCACTTTCTATTCAGCTCATCATAGTATAAAAGTTGGTACCTGTGTACTACCAGTTCATTGCTTTACAAACTTTTATAAGAGAAAACATACAACAATGTGCTGTGTTTTACTCTGTGAAGATGAATTCAAGCCATTAATTCTTTAGTAAATAAATAAAATACTATTTACAAACCAGTAACTTGCTACCTCATACCTGAAATTGACAAATATCAAACTCAGACATGAAGGCAATGAATGTGACTGAGCAGGGGGTAGTATGTACAGTGTAAACACACCAATCTAAAAGAAGTACACCAACCTAAAGAGACCAAGTTGCTTTCATAGCAAATAGCTTATTCTCATATTTTCTTATATTACCTCTCATGAAACTTGACATTCACTTCTGCTTCCTAAGTATCCTTCAAGATTGTTAAACACGCCTACTCACTTTCCCAATATTCAAGAACAAATTGAATTTCAAGTATAAGAAAGGGTTATAATAACTACAGCCACATTCAAGGTTTATGGTATTTCCTCTTGTATATCCACTAACTAGGAAGATTCAGACTAAAATACAAACACAGTGAGCATTTGGCATCTCACCAATTACAAAAGTTTACGTATTAGTTTAGTTGTTAATATCGGTAACTATATGGGACAACAAGGTAATATATATTTTAAGGGTGTCCACGGAAGTACACAACATATTCTCTGCTTGCATACATGCTTGTGTTTTTGTGACCAGTTTATCTGTATCCAGTAGAGAAAAACAACAAAAAAATTCTTGTACATTAAAAAGTGCTATAAAATTAAACACTAAAAGAAGTAGTAGATAATAACTATAATCTGCACCAGAGTTAACTGAGGAGCATACATCACAGAACAGCATCAAGTATAATATTTTATAAAATGTTTAAAATTTACTTTTAAAGATAACATACCATTAGCCACATAGCCCAGCTGGGGTATGAGTTGTTCATCATTACAATTTTCCCGTCCTGGTACCAGGCGTTGAAATTTTGTGGGATGAGGATTTCCATCAACATCCACCAAGAATGGTGGGGGCATGAGGTGAGGAGCTTGCTGTGTTTGTTCATCCAATACATAATTATTGGCATCACGAATAAGTGGTCGATAATCAGTATGGAAAAACATCTGATCTGGAATCTTTATGACAGAGTTGTTAGTATTTACCACATTTAAGTGATTTATATTTTAGGCACATATCTTCATTCCAAAAGCAAAAAAAAAAAAAAAAAAAAAAAAAAAAAAAAAAAAAAAAAAAAAAAAAAAAAAAAAAATTGAACCTGAAAATACTTGAATTCTTTTGCAGTCTTGCATTGGCATATAATCTTAGATAGAAGCAAATTAACCTTGATAGTAATTATTTTTTGTTTGTGTTTCAGTATAATAGAGATTGAATGAGGACACCTTCTAACAAGGTGTTGTATCCTCAGCCCTGTGTATTATTTATTTTGAGACAACGGTTGACTTAAGCTGTGCAATGGCCTCAAACTTGGAATCCTCCTGCCTAAACTTCCCAAACAAAGATCATTCTATAAACTCGTATCACCTGTACTAGTCTTTGGACCTATTTCATAGTTTCATAATCATGATAAGAAGAAGTAAAGTAGAAGTCTCATAGATATGGTTAGGTAATTTTGTTATAAAAACTATATAAATCTACATAACTAGTGTTCAATTTTTAATCAAATGACAGATGAGTATAGTATACATGATATAACAGGTAAAAACCAATCACATCAATTTCATTAAAAGCTCATACAAAATTGAACTTAGCTTAGTGCTTCTGAGTTTCCTGCCACTGATAGCATTCCATAATCTACCCAAAATCCACAGCCAATAATATAAGAGTCCATTTACTTAGCTTCCAAAGTTATTTTTCTAGGTGAAACATCGAATCAAGAAAATAAACATTAAGTCACTTTTTACACCCTTTTTGGAATAAAGAGGATATCATATAATTGATTTACTCCTATTATACCTGGATAGCAGTTGTTCTAAGCAACAGAATTACATTAAAAATTTTACTCTTACATCATGATCTTATCTCACTGTGATATAAACCACCACGCTAGATGTTGTGGAAGGAATATATGAAACTTCACTGAGAAAGAAAACTTTTTTTTTTTTTGCAGGACCGGGGTTCAAACTCATGACCTTGTTGTACTTGCCAGGCAGGCACTTGTGCCATGGAGCTATCTACCCAGCCCCCGAAAACTTTCAATTTTGTATTTACTGACATAAAACATCCCTTACTTGTTAACTCAAAAGACTTCAAAAAGATGAATGACACAATACCAAATGGTACTCTATAGCAAAAGTTAAATATACTAACCTTTTCGTAGTATTTACTGCATCCAAAACCAAAAAGCAGCAGGTGCCCATGAGAATCTGTGCAGGCAAAATGGTTTCCATCTGGTGAAAATTTACAGTCAAACACCGCACCATGGCCTTGGCCTTCAATCTGCAATTCAGAAGTCTTGCTAAGTCCATCTTCACGATAATTCCCACAATATTATGTAGGTGATAAACTCTCCTTGCTAATACTTTGATTTTTATGATATATCAAATGTTCACTGTACTCTCTGGCTTCTGGAGCCAGAAATCTATTGAATTTGTAAAGCTTAGAGTAAAACATGTGAAAGTCAATTTGTAATGTAAGTCAGCAATCATTGCTAGCAATGTCATATTTGTGGAATACTGAATGGGTAACTAAGGAGCTTTAAAGACTTAAATGCAACTGAATTGATAAAGGTACAATCTCAGCAAAATCAAGATGTTGTCTTCAGATCTTAAACTGTAATAGTTAAATCTGAAACCATCCTAATCTGAGAAATACATGCCGATTTTACTAACAAAAAATAGCATTATTAATGCTTTGCATCCATATATATTTTCTAGAAGTTCTAAAAGAAAATAGCACCTTTAAAATGTTTAGTCAGAACTATGACTAACAGAAGGACATCAAATATGGAGAATATCAGCTATTTGAATCACCAAAGGATGTTCTATGAGAGAAGAGATAACTCATCAGTGGTGTCCATAATTGATATAAAGGGTATATATCTTAAGAGCAGCCATATTCCCAGAGCTGTTTACTAATTTGTGATTACAAAGTCATGCATGGCATAAAGAGACAGATACAAGTACTGCAAAAGCTGTTATTCATACATTAGTATAGCCACTTAAACATTACTCTTCTGTGATTTTGGTAAACTACAAAGTGAATAAATTAGAGTTTAAGGTCTTTAGAGTTAAAAACCATAATTGGGAACATCTTCACACCACAATAAAAGAACTAATCTGAAAAAACTAATTTTTAGTCCTTGGATCATTCTCTGACGTTGCTTTGTACTATGAATACATTATTTATATCATTATCACAGAAAAAAAGTTAGTTTGAATGTCAACTAAACACAAATTATCTTACCATATTAAAATAATTTCGAATTTTGGTTCCCCGGTCAAGGTCCCAAATAAAAATGTTCCCATCATGACCCGCTGAAAGTAAGATTCTTTGATCAAATGGATGTGCTTCTAAAACAAATACTTCATCATCATGTCCCTGTGAGAAAATGAGTATTAAAAAATTAAAAGTGAAACAATACATATGGGTCTTTTGTCCAAAAAGTCCTGAAAATGTTATGAATTTCAGAGAGTTCAGGCATATCAATTTCACAGCATTTGCCACAGGGGCACTAGCTGAAGTTCTGTCAAGAGTTATTTAAAAGTAAACAGAACACCAAGAAAGGTGTTTAGAGCTCATTGATATGTCCTTGAGGCACAATTTGATATTCTGCTATTTAAAAAGTTACAAAGAAAGAAACAGAAATCTTTTCATAAAGTTCTTTTCTGCCACAACTATAACAGATACATTATCCTTCAGCATGTTCTACTACTGGTATTCAAATTCTATAGCCCCATCATAAGTTCAAAGAAACAGCTCAGAAACTCTGCTTCAAATACCTGTTTTACACTTCATATAACATGTTATTTGAACAAACATCTTATGCTAAGAAAAATAATTGTGAACATCTATGTTCTGTATTATATGCCTTCATTTTTTAAAAACTCGATCAATATAAAGCCTTAGGCCAGAAGTTGTTAAGCCAAAATGGATCCCAGATAAAATCGATACAGAGCTTGAATTTTTTAATTTTGGAAAGCTTTTAAAGGGCCAGCCAGATAGCTCAGGGGACTAAACCACCTGCTTAAGCAGACTCTTAAGCAGATGTGGGGACTGGGTTTTGATCCCTTGAGTGCCAGGCTGGCCCTGCACCAAAAGTGCACTAAGACAGTGATTAAGACAGGGCATGGTAGCATACACCTGTAATCCCAGCACTTGGGAGGCTAAATACAGGCAGATCACTATGAGTACAATCTATGAAGTGAGACTCTGTAGACCCTCTACTAAATACATTTATCTAAAAAAAGGTTTTAAAACAACACACAAAACAAAATAGTAAAGACTATGCGGCAAAATGACTTCCAAATAATTAAAAGCATAATCAAAAAATAAAAGCACACATCAAAACACAGGCAATGTGAGTAAACATCTCAAAAGAAGTACAAATAGCCAATGGGTACATGAAAAATTGTTTGGCATCTTTAGCTATCATACAAATGCAATTAAAACAACAGTGAGATTTCATTAATTCAAGAAAGAATAGTTATCATCAAGAACTCAAAAACCAAAAAATGCTGGTAAGTTTGTGAGTAAAAAGGAATTGCTTTACAATACTGGTACAAAAGTAATCTAGTGGAAACATTGAATAATTCAGCATGGCAATTCTTCAGAAACCAAGCTACAGGCAGGAATAGCACCTGCCTGGAATGCATAAAGTCCTGAGTTCACTTCCTTATAACATTAAAAAAAAAAACCTGAATTAAAACTACAGACGGCATTTGACCCAACGGTACCTCAACTATACTCTTTTAGATTGTACTATGTTGATGTATACATACACACATTTATAGCACGCCTAATAGCAATAGAGAAAACTTGGAAACAAGCTATTAAAAGATGAACAGATATAGAAAATGATATGCATGTACAGACAATGGAGTAATAGCCATTAAGAAGAAAGTTAAAGTGCCTGCAAGCAGACATGGCTGGGGATTCCACCAAAGGGCCTGCCATTCCAGTCCACTCCTGTGGCACACTGAGACAGCAATTGAGACTGGGTGTGGTGGTGTCAACCTATAATCCCAGTTCTTGGGAGGCTGTAAACAAACAGATCAGAGTCTAATCTAGTAATGAGTCCCTGAACATCCTGTAGACCTTTCCCTAAAATACAAAAAAAAAGGATAAGTTTGAGTTATTTGTAGGAAAACAGATCTTGAAAGCATACTGCTAAATGAAGTGAGACAGAAGGTTATATATCACATGTATACATAATTAATGGAGCACAATAAAAGAATGATAAACAGGGAAATAGACTGTGAAGATAGGAAAGGAATACTGGAATAAATGCAAATAGAAGAAAAAGAGGAGAAAGGGAAGTAAAATGATTAAGATATATATTGTATGTACCAATTTCCCACAATAATTGTTCTATTATATGTTGCAATATACTAATAAAGAAAAAAATCATTAAAAAAAACAAGTGAAAGAGTATCCTAACATGTTACCATTATGGAGAAAAATATGACCTATTAAAAGATAACCACAGACTGGCTGAAAATTAGTGTTATGGTGAGAAGGTAAAATCTCATTGCAATAAACATCATAGTTGCCGGGCATGGTGGCACATGCCTGTAATCCCAGCTGAGGCTAGAGGATTAGTGTGAGTCTAAGACCATCTTGGGCTACAAAAGTGTGCTCAAGGCCAACCTGAACTGCACACTGAGACCCTTTCTCAAAAAGACAGAAAACACCCATTGTTACTAAGAACATCTTCCCAGTCACTAATGGAAAACTGCTTTCTAAGAAGTAATAAAGTTCCTTACTCAATAATCACTTTGACATAGCTAATATTTTACATTCTGTCTAGTAAATCAAATTACCATTAATTCAAATGACAATGATGTAAGTATTTCAGTGTACACTGCAAGGAAACATTTTTTAAAACAGAATTTTCCATTGTGTACACATGCCCTAGGACAGTCACTGGATTGTGAGGAATAAAAGCTAGTCAGTCAGAATGCCCTAAGATGTCTCATCTGCCATATTTATATTCATAAAGCACACTTCCATTAACCACCAGCACACAAATCCAAATTATTATTATGGCTCATCCTGGCTACTATCACAGACTCTTGCACTCTCTGTACTACTCATTACACATCACAAATTACTCTCTGTAGTAAAAATTGGTAATTTTCAAAAAATACAAATTGTTGGGGCTGGGGAAATAGCTCAGTAGAATAAGCACCTACATGGCAAGTGTGGCATCCTGACTTCAATCCCCAGTACCGCAAAAACAAAAAAAATCTTGCTTATACATAAGCAAACAAATCAAAACAAGTCATATATCTCATGTCTTAAAACATTTACTTTTCTAGTTTTATCTGGTGAGACTTTCTACTCTCCATCATATGACCAAATTGAAATTCTCTCAGCTCCCTTCCACCTGAGGACCATTGAACAATTTGTATTTCTAGAAGTATCTCTTAATAATCCCTTCACTATTATTTCACCAGGTATATACAGTGACAACCTACTATATAAAAATTGCACATATGCAAAGAAACAAGTAATAGGAAACACTAGGTAATGAAAGAGTTTTGAAAATAAAGCATGACAATATTATTAAAACAAAAACTGGTGAGCTATCTTACATTATTTGGTAAGGAAAAACCTAATCAAAGAGGTCACTTAAATTGTAACCTGGGAAATTTTTTATTTATCTTTCACATTTTAATCAAAAATTCATTTCCTATCTTGAAGACATTGAGGTAGGCAAAGAGTTTATGGACAAAAATCAAAACACACGTTTAACACTTGAGAGAATCAACAACTAGGACCTCCTGTGGTGGAGAAGTTTTTTTCACGTAAAAAGAAATTACCAACAGAGTGAAAAGACAACCCACAAATTTTGAAAAGATTTTAAGTAATAAGAATTTAGACAAAGGTCTTCAATCTAGAATTTATAAAGAACTAAAAACCATTAGAGTCCCAAAATTCAAAGACCCAATCCAGAAATAGGCATCTGAGATGAACACACTTCTCAGAGAAAGAAATTCAACAAGGCTATATAAATACATGAAGAAACACTCCACATCACTAGCCATTCATGAAATGCAAATTAAAACAACACTCAGATACCATCTCACCCCAGAAAGAATGGCTACCATAAAAAAATCAACCAACAACAAATGTTGGAGAGGCTGTGGAGAAAAAGGATTCTTCTCCATTGCTGGTGGGAATGCAGATTGGTGCAACCATTATGGAAAGCAGTGTGGAGACCCCTTTAAAAACTAGAACTGTGATTACATTCAATCCAGCTATCACCTTAGTGAGAATTTTCCTAGAAGAAGTGACAACATCATATCATAGTGGTATCTGTGTACCTAAGCTCATAGCAGCACAATTTGTGATAGTCAAATCTTGGAAACAACCAAAATGCCCATCAACTGAAGAATGGTTCAAAAAGATGCGATATTTTCACACAGTTGAATACTATTCAGCTATCAAGAATGATAAACCAGAAGCCTTCATATATATGTGGATATATCTAGAACCTATGCTAATTAGTGAAATAAACCAGACGTATATATGTAAATATTGTAAAGTCTCCCTAGTTTAAGAATTCAAAAGAAGAAATGTTAAAAAAAAGAATTATAAAATTAGGAGCAGTTGGCAGAGCTTTTCACTAAGAGGCTTAGGCATTTTATACATCCTTCAACTGTCTTCCAGAGGGAGTTTAGATTGCATTCCCCTGGTAACTACTGATGGCAGGCACTTTCCTACATGCCTCTTAACCATTTGTATCTTTTTTTGTGAAATGGTCTGGTGAAATATTATGCTTATTTTTCAGCTGTGTTTTTGTCTTATTGAATTGTAGAGTGTTATCTTTTCATGTGACAATAAAAAACTTTATATGCTCCTAAGAAAAAATAAACCCCCCAAAAATTGATTTCCTCAGAAGCTTTCTTTAAACACTTGCAGATTATATCTAGTCACCTATCAAAAGCATATATATATATATATATATATGTATATATATATATATATATATATATATATATATATATATATATAATTTATCTGATTAAAAGACTATTGCTTCATAGGCTACAAATTCCAGGAGGATAGGACTCTTCAGTTCTTCAGTTTACCATTTATTCAGAGTATCTACCCTAGTATCATGTACAGAATTGCTGCTAAGAAACATTTGCTAAATACAAAAACTTTACATACTGTTAAGACCCTCATATTTTCATTTGTTATAGCTGAAATGTAAGTAGTATGTGAAAATCAAATAGATTTGCCTGTTATAATGATTAAATGTATTTTCTAAATTTTTTTAGTTAAAGTTTAGAGAAACTAGAAAACCCAGGAGTCAACCCCTTAGGAAAAAATAAAACCATTAAATACAACTCCAAATTAAAGAGCATATTAAGATAGAATTTCACATATATTTATGAAAACAATAGGTATAATGGCCCTGAAAATTCTGATTTTTATACATAGTATAAAAATGTCTAATGGTATACGTGTTAGTCACATGTAGCTACTTAAATTTAAAAACTGGCTAGGTTAAATTCAGTGATTCTGTCAGTGCAAAATGCCACTTTTCAAAAATTTAGTATCAAAATGTTTCATTAATAATTTCTATATAGGGGCCAGGGAGATAGCTCAGGAACACTAGTGTCTGCCTGGCAAATGGAAGGGCCTGAGTTCAATCCCCAGTTCCACAAAACAAAACAAAACAAAACACTTCTATAATAACTACATATGGACACACTAATATTTTAGACCTATCAAATTAAAGGAACTATTAGGTTTTGCTTGATCATGGCCCTTAGAAAAAATGGTTATATATGTAGGTTATATTTCCACTGGTATCTGATATAAAATATTTTTAATAGAGTCACATAAATAGTACATATCTCTTCAAACATTTTGAGAGAAATCTGTATTAGCATATAGGGAACGTAGAATGAGATAAGCATGAACACAGGAGATCAAAGAAGTATGTAACACTTTACTAACACAGTATTAGATGTTTCTATAGGAAAAATGACTAGAGTAGTATAGAAAAGATCAATTGAAAATTCTCAAACAAATCTTGAGCAACCTCACTAGCTTTAGGCTAAGATTATCTCTATAAAGACAGTATCATGATATTCTTGAAAGAAAATTGAACTGTATCCTATCATACACACACACACACACACACACACACACACACACACACACGGCTTTCTATTGAAATGCTTTTAAGTTGGTAATTAAAAGAAAGGAACTAAGGGTTTTAAACACAACACAATCTGAAGCCAAGCCATATTCAGTTAAACTGGCAAATATCAACATCACTCATATGATCTATTGAATTTAACAAAAACATCAGTCTTTTAATAGCAAATACATTAAAAAAAACTTTCTACTCCCTTTTACCTCTATGTATTCTGTAAACTAACCACAAAAAGTAGAATATCATACATAGAATAATTCTTAAATATTAACAATGAGAAACTATAATCCTTGTTAAAAGCAAATTAACTTACATATTTCTAACTACATATTAAAATAGATTAATAAATACTGTATTAGAGTTGGAAATGATCTTACAAAGACTCATCCATTTTTAGTGATACCCTTTATGTCAGCCCTACTCAAAGGAAATCTTATGCCTCCTATAATCATTCCCTTTTTGAGTTTTCTTTTTGTGTATGGTGATGGAGAACATTAGTTCTCAAGGTATCCTCCCACCTCAGCTTCCTGAGTGATAGACAATGGGTATATGCAGCCAAACTACAGCATGCCTAGAACAGAGAACTGTTTTCTTGGCAATTCTACAGATTAAACATAGGGCCTTAGAAATGCTAGGTAAGCACTAGTGCTACTGCTGCGATACACCTTTATTTCTTGACCATTTTAATAGCGCTAAAAATTAAATACTCACGGATAAAGAATGAAGAAGCTGCCCTGTGATAGAATTCCAAACTTTCAAAAGAAAATTATTCACTGCAGTAATAACTGTAGTGTCATAGCGATCCCACGCTACCATGGTCACCTTTAGTTTAGTAACTTTGTCTTCAGCAGATGTCAAATTATTCCTAAAGGAAACAATTTGAAGTATTTATGCATCACAAATTTTTAATAAAGGTAAACACAAAATAGCTAATTGATATAATTTTTGTTGGACAACGCCATTTGTTTATATAAAAAAATACTGAACTCTATATTTAAACATGCAAGACAAAAAGATGTACCCTCACTGAACAAAAACTGTGACCCCATTTCTGGGAGTAAAAAGACCTCAATATTGCAAAAATGCAGTTAGTATTTAGTTGACTATACTAAATACATAAATAGAAAACTAGAAAAATGTACAAATAACTTGAAAAAATAAAATATGAGATTATGTTGTTTATGCATAATTGACACTCTATTCCCTGAAATTTTACTTTTTCAAAGAGTTAATATTATAAAAAGCAGTTACAAACTCAGTAACTTTTGATTGAATTGAATAAAACATGAATAACAGTTGGTTATAATTACATCAGTTATATATTACTATTGACAAGAAAAAATTTAATGATTAGCCAGGCGTGGTGGCTCATGCCTGTAATCCAAGCACTTGGGAGGCTGAGGCAGGAGGATCAGTGTGAGTTTGAGACCAGCTTGAGCTACAAAAGTGAGCTCAAGGCCAGCCTGAACTGCATAGTGAGACCCTGTCTCAAAAAGGCAAAAAAAAAAAATTTAATGATTAAATCTAAAACTTCATATTATCCCAAAGAGGTAATTACACATCATCCAATCGGCAATGATGATGACAAAACAGTATGCTGTAAGTTTATATAGAATCTTCAGCACAGATGGCAGCAAAATAAATAAAGAACTCACTAAAATTCAACAAAAAGTCAAACATTTGATAGTATTTAATAAGGACAAGCCTCAAAGTAAAAAGTAGTATGGAAAGTTAAAACATGACCTAGCAAAAATTAAAGTAGAATTTTGGGTAAGTCATCAATATTCCAGTCTAGCAATCAATAGCAAAGCATATTTTTCTTAGCTACAGAATACAGAGGTAAACTTCATATGTATCTATTAAATGCCTTAGCAATATAAATAAATATTCTATGTCTATTACTGTACATAAGTTAATGTAAAAAGGTAATCATACAAGAAACGCTGAAATATTGAACATCCATTCTTACCTGTTCATTTTAGTAGACATATCTAACACTATACTCTTCCACTCTTGTTGCTCATATTGCCAAATTCTTGCTGTTCCATCTCTACTTCCACTAACAAATCTTAAACTAGAAAGAAAAATTTTAAATAATCTTAGTTACTTTACTCCAAATGACAATCACATTTTTTCTGATTACAAATGTAATATGAACCTCATATACTACTGGGGGGAATATAAGATGATGCAGTCACTTTAGAAAGTAGTTTAGTAGTTCTTCAAAAAGTCAAACATAAATTTATCATGTGACCCAGCAATCCTATTCCCCGTTACATATTCAAAGTAAATAAAAACATAAATATACATAAAATATATGCATTAATATTCATGCAATATTATTTGTCATTAATCAAAAAAGCATAATCTCAAATGTCTATCAATGAATTAAAAAATTATATATATATCCATATAATGGAATATTATTCTGTAATAAAAAAGAATGGGATAATGATATACATTGCAATATATATGGATCTTGAATAAATATAAAGACAAAAAATAGATTCATAGTTGCCCACAGCTGGGAGAAGAGGCACAGGAGTGAAGGAGAATCGTGCTTCATTTACCTGTTTATATCTTTGAAAGATCTAAAAGTTTTACCATCACTAGTACAGTCCTTAAGGAGTGATGAAAATGTTTTAAAATTACGTGTGGTAATGATTGCATAACCCTACAAGCATATTAAAATCATTTCAATTTATATGACTTATACCTCAATGAAGTGCTATTTCATTCATTTATTTATATCTATTTTATCTAACTATCTTACCTATCTATCTATCTATCTATCTATCTATCTATCTATCTATCTATCTATCTATCTATTTATCTATTTATGACCTGTTCAGCCTGCGCTGGGGGTGGGGCTGGCACAGCATGTGGTGCCAGAGATCAAACCACAGTCCCTATGGTTGCCTAAGCTTTCCTAAGCAGGCACTTTAAAATGCTGAGCCATCTCAATGGCCCCTAAAGTGCTTGTATTTATCTACAATTTTCTCACTGTTTAGTTTCTATCCCTTCAAACTTCAATACATTCACAAATAATTATAAACTTTCCCTAAAGGAAATACGGCTGCAGTACATATAAATTTTTTGCCTGGCTTACATGTATTCTGTGGATCTGTATAGTCAACAATGAAAGTATTGTTGCTTTTAATAAGTGTTAAACTACATGGACATATCACAATTTAATTTCTCAATCTCATGATTAATACATATAGTTTGCAGTCTTTAAATAATGCTGTGATTAAGATCTTTGTGTCAGGTGTAGTGGTGCATGCCTATAATCCCTGCACTTGGGAGGCTGAGGCAGGAGGATCGGTGGGAGTTCAAGACCAGCCTGGGCTACAAAAGTAAGCTCAAGGCCAGCCTGAACTCCACAGCAAGACCCTGTCTCAAAAAGACAAAAAAAAAAATCTTTGCACTGCTGCTGTTATAACCATATATTTATCTTTTAAGTCAGAGTAGACATACCTTTAAAGCTTTTCAAACAGACAGCCAAATCATTCCCCTTGAAAGTTTCTTTAAACAATTTATAATCTGATGAAAAGTTATAAGACAGTGCGTGTTTTCCTAAAACACTTGGAAATAACCACTATTATATTTTATTATATTTTCATTGTGAAAGCAAAAGGTATTGCTTTAAATGAAATTTCTCTGGAATATATTTAAGAAGTACGAATTACTTTTATAATATAAATAATAAGTTCAAAGAATTTCAAGAACAAACAAAGAACCACAGCCCTATTTTAAAAAGAAATAATGCTAAGGCTTTGGTTTTTTCACAAATCTGCAAGTATATGTTGCATATTTTGAAGGTTCTATATAATTTTTAGACTTTTATAGATAATTTTTGTATTTATCATAGATTCAGCATGGCTGATATTACTGCATTTCTTTTTGAATACCTGAAAGAAATGCTCCTCAAGTACATATTTACAAATACAACAAGTTATATCAGAATACTGTAATGGAAATGAAATTCATGTTAAATTCTGAAATATTTAGGGTTATTTTCTCCTCTATAAGCGCAACTCCACTACTTTCTTTTGCTTATTTATGCAAGGTTTAGAAGGTTCTAAAGATATTAAAATTTTAAATCAATCCTGGGTCAAACTTTAGAACAGGAAAAATGATCACGTTTTGAGGATCCGATGTTTTAGCAGGTCCATAGCTATCTGTACAGCTGAGTTTATAGACACAGAAATATATATATATCATATGAATAGTAGAGATAACTGATGCAAATATTCAAAGGAAGTCAAGTTATATAATGCTGGATGGAGTACTCCAGAAAAATGTTGTAAGCTATGAAGGCTAAAAAGAAGAAAGGAAAGGACCAGGGAGATAGCTCCATGGAACAAGTGCTTGTCTGGCAAGTGCAAGGTTGTGAGTTCAAACCCTGGTCCCACCAAAAAGTAAATAAATAAATTTAAAAAACTAAAATGAAAAAAAGATAGAAAAATAAGAAGAAAGGAAAAAGAAAAAAATTAAAAATTAAAAATTAAAAAAAGAAGAAAGGACTTTGATCAAAGGGAAAGGAAAAAAGAGAGTAAACAAAGGGAAAAGAAGAGGAAGTAATAGAAGAAAAGGAAAAAGTGGTTAGGGGAAGGTATTACATGGCATTTCTAGCTAGGAATGAAATGCATAAGTTAAAAAAAATGGAAGAGTTGTAGGGGTGGAGGTGGGAGTAAGCAGGAATGATTGACTAGTCTACATGAAGCCCTTAGTTCCATCTCTAGCACTCACAAAAGTAAACAAGCTAAGGAGTGGTTAAGATAATATGCAGGGGAGCCAGTGAGATGGTTCAGTGGTCTAAAGCACCTGCTTAGGAAAGCTTAGGCAAACACAGGGACTGTGGTTCGATCCCTGGCACCACATGCTGTGCCAGCCGCACCACCATGGCAGGCTGAGCTGGCCATAATTTAAAAAAAATAATAACATGCAGGGCCTGTGACAGGAACATCACATAAATCATTTAGGATTGGGTACACATTCATATGGAGAATAGTAATAGGAAGAGAATATAAGTTCAAATTGTAGACTTTTAAAATGCCAAGTTTAAAAATTTGCATTATATTTCAGAGAGAATAGAAGGAATACTAAAGATTTCTATATACAATATTTATCTGCTAGAGAAGCACAGTTCAAACAATATCATTCCTAAGATGAGTGGTACAAGAAATAAAAAGAATAAAATTAAACAAGAAAAAGCATTCAGTAAGGAAGAACTGTCAGATATGACCAGATAGGAAAAGATATGACTGGAAGATAAAATTTCTATTTATTTAAGAATTTAGAAAAGTTGGGTAAAAGTGTTACCAAAGACAAACAAGAGGTTTAAACCTATCAGAATACAGAGAAAATAACTATAGTACAAGCAGTCATCTGCAAGGAAATAGTACAAAAATTTCAAATATTTGTTGACATGAACATATAACAAAATTACCTGTCTCCATTGTTACAGAACTGAACAGCAACAACTTTGTCCTAAGATGTAAAATGACAAATTCATTTTAGAATATTTTTATAAAGTAAGTACATCATTCTTCCTGTCAAACTCATATGCAAAAGCACCATGAAGTATTTTTAATGCTGTAATTTTCTTAAAGAAGCCTACACTGTTCTACAAAGAATAATCCATGGAGTCTTAAACAATTTGTTAGCTAAGGAGATAGTAATTTCAAAGAAAGCACACATAAGTAAATCTTTCTATCATGCATACCTCATGACATAGAATTCAGACATCAGCCTGTTATATTTTCCACTAGAGCACCACAATCTAAGACACTATGCTAAAACTTGAATGAAACTTCCAATTTAATGTTACAAACCAATCAATCCCTACTTTTCATGATTTATTTTAAAAGGCTCATGTAACATTGTGTTGGTACTACAGCTTATATATTTCCATTTCAAACTATGTATACCGTGATAAAAAAATTAAAAGACAAAACACCACATAAATGTTAATTTATTCTCACAAATAATTTTGAGTCATCTTCAAGACAAATTATGTACATGCTATTGATGTACACTAATGTTATAAATAAGTATACAGCTTAGTGTTTTCCACTGCTTACACAACAACTTAGGCACATGAAATGAACAATGAACTGAAACAAAATCATTCCCATAAATCCACAGTATATAATTATGTAAAAAGGAAGAACTTCATACAATGTGTACAGGTATATAACTTAATAAATGCAGCTCAAAGCTTCCTAAAACAGCCATAAGTGAGAATAAAGAAAATAAAAGCTACAAACCAATGGCTTTCACCACATCATATACATACACTTTTGTACATATAAGATTGTTACATGGAACTAAAGAAAAAGGAAGACAAGATTCTACAAATCTTAGGTGACATTCTAAAGCTACAATTCTAAGATCAGTGATCTAAATTCTGAAAAAAATGCTTTAGTCCTAAGACAAATAGGTGTTTTACTAAATATGTATACTTTACATAAAAACATCTTGTGCAAGTAATATAATACAGGTTAAAAAATGATCTTCATAAATTATTGTGATAGAGTAAACATGAAAAAATTTATATTGATTTTTTGCTGTACAGTCAAATAGAACCTATATGCTACAATCATCACAAATTCACAATTTCAAACTTATCACTATTAAAGAAACAGCATGAAGCTTTTAGTACCACTCTATATTACAGTAGTGTAGAGATTAGTAAAGAAAAAAATGGAAGCAAGATTTCAAGTGTCAAAAACTAAAGCAACACACTTAAATTCTTCATTTTGTCCTTACCGTATGTGATTCTAATTCAGCAATTTTCTCTGGGATTTCAGAACCCAAATAGTAAATTCTAATCACATGGTCGGTGCTCCCTGTTGTAATGAACATGCCACCTAGAACATTAAACAATAATATAGAATGAGAGACCTTTAAAAATCTCTAATTGAGCTGCATACAACCATGTATTGGTATGATGGAACAAATTCAAGATTATCTTCTATCAAGAATATTCCAATATTCAAAGAAAAGGAAATGAAATGCAATAAAGAAAAATACTGAAGACAACTGTATTGTTCACGTAACAAAATCTGTGAACTATGTATTTAGTATAGCCTTATGGATCATAAACACTAAAGGCCATAGTCTTGAAGAATTAATTTCTCTATTTTTTTTTATTTTATTTTTTATTTTTGTCTTTTTGAGACAGGGTCTCACTATGCAGTTCAGGCTGGTCCTGAGCTCACTTTTGTAGCCCAGGCTGGTCTCAAACTCACACCAATCCTCCTGCCTCAGCCTCCCGAGTGCTGGGATTACAGGCGTGCGCCACCACACACGGCCCTCTATTATTTTCCATAAAAACAAAATGTAGTTAACCTACTACTATAATGGACTATTGGACTATATGTACAGCTACTTTGTCTTAGTTCAATGAGAAGAGTTGTACTAATACTATTTAGATAAGATAAAGTCTGCATCTTGTACTCTGAACAACTAATACAAAGACAACAGTATGCAATGTATTAATTATTGCAACTGTTCTACTAACCTGTTGTGAAACTGTCTCATAGCTATTTCTTTTTATTAAAATTAATAAATAATGTCCTAAAATTATTTACTATAGTTTATAATTATAAGATTCCTTTATCAGCTATAGTGATGAGTATAAAAATTCATTTGCCTTTTGGATGATCAAAAAGCTACAGAGGGGTTAGCAAGATGGCTCAGCAGTCTAAGGCACCTGCTTAGGCAAGCTTAGGCAACCACAGGTACTGTGGTTCAATGCCTGGCACTACATGCTGTGCCAGCTCCACCTCCCAGAGCAGATTGTGCTGGCCATAATAAAAACGGTTTTTAAGTTAAAAAAAAATTTTAGAAAGCTACAGAGATGATGATGGTAATAATGCAGAAAAATGCAAATATTCTTAATGTCACAGATACTTAGAAATAGTAACAGTGATAAACTTTTTGCATATTTTACAGTGAAAAATATAAAAGGAGTCCAAGATTCTTAGCTAAGAGGCCAAGCACTGCAGCTCAGTAGCATAGTGCCTGCCTGGCAAGCATGAGGTGTTGAATTCAATTCGTAGGATCAGAAAACTTGTACTATATGAAAATCTAGGAAAAAAAGCATTTTCTATATGCAGACATAACTATGTTTTCTGTAAAATTAGGGCAAGACTTTTGTGCTAAATTGGAGTCCTGGGCCCGGCGGGATGGCTCAGTCGTCTAAAGCGCCTGCTTGGGAAAGCTTGGGCGGCTTCAGGGACTTGTGGTTCAATCCCCGGCACCACATGCTGTGCCAGCCCTGCCCTCGTGGCAGGCTGAGTCGGCCATAAAAATGAGTGAATAAACAAAGGTTCTGAAACAAGAAAAAAATAAATAAAATAAAAAGTTCTTTAAAAAAATACATGCAGAAGCTAGGAATGGTGACCCTCACCCAGAGGAGGCTGAGGAAAGAGGATCACTGTGAGTTTCAAAGTCACCGTGATAGCTCTGCGGCACAAGTGCCTGCTTGGCAAATGCAAAGTTGTGAGTTTGAACCTCTGTCCTGAAAAAAATAATAATAATAAAATAAAATAAATAAAAAATAAAAAATAAATTGGAGTCTTATGCACTTTACTTAATACATATTTGGAGTATTTACTTTTGCTAAAAAAATAAAATCTGCAACATAGAATTGCATTAAAAGGTGAATGATATGAAATCTCAACCATTATTACCTATTACTCAGAGTTCATTAAAGGTTCATCTTTGTATTAAGTTTTGTGTTTCCATGTCCTTCCCTTACATTCAAGAATATGTATTTTTTTCATAAAATTAAATATATCATCATTTATAGATTTAAAACATTTAATTTTTATACATACCAGAGCTAAAAGATGAACAAGATATTTGAACTCCAGGTCTGGATCTCTCAGTAAATTTCACTGGGCGATCTCTAAAGGGAAAAGAAGGTGTTTTTATTTCTTATTGTGCCCTTCTAATAATTAAAAAAAATTCAAGATGGGTATTTGGCTATATTACCTAGGCTAGTCTTGAATTATTGGGGTCAAGGGATCCTCTTACCTCAGGTTTCTGCTAGTTGGGATTAAAGGTGTGTGCCATAACAAGTGCTGTATTTGGCAAGAGTTTTAACATACTAAGTGTATACCCAGATTGACCAATAGCATTGTAGAAAAAATGAAGTTAATTGCCAATGAGTCCTATGCCAAAAAGTACTATTACCATCCTTCATTCAAGTTAAGCATTCATTATACGCAAATATAAATATCTGTATTATTAGTTTTATAAACACACTACCACATTGCCTACCACTACCAATGTAAAAATGTCAGAAATAAAATTCTTTATGCCAAAAATTTCCATACAAATTATCTCTTAAAAAGAATTCATCAAAGGTTTATTACTCAACAAGATCTAACCATCTATTAAAGTACGTATGGATATGTGTAGACAAATATGTATTTAAATATGGTACAAATGAATGAAGGCAATAAAGCAGGGCATGGTAGCACAGAGCTATAATCCAAGCACTTGGAACACTGAGGCAGAAGGATTCCCATGACTTTGAGGTCAGCCTGGCTATATAAGCAAGTTCAAGACCATCCTCCACAACATAGCAAGATCCCATCTCAAAAAAAAGCTAAGAACGATAAACACAATAGATTTCTCAAAAAAATACTAAATTCTTTTAGACTTACCTAAACTTCATTGTTTTTACATGCCATTGCCAGAAACAAATTGTTCCATCAGCACCAGTAGAAGTGAGGTATCTTGTTGTGCCTTTAGTTGATGGACAAAACTGAAAAAATAATCTTGTTCAAATACAAGGGTTTCATATTGAAACAAAGAACATATCATGTTTTCAAATTATCACTTTAATAAATATATATGAATTATGATCAATCAAAAATTAGTTTCAAAAGATTGGTTATTTAAATTTACTAAATCAATGAGTGTCTTATAACAATTTAAAATGCCCAAAACTATAAAATATATAAAGTTAGGATAAAACATTTTAGTGCTAAAAAGTTAAGAACTTTAAAGTAATTTCCTATCACACTTTAAGAAAATTTTAACCACTTTTACTAAACAAACTCACATTTTCATTACTATCTAAGTCATACAAAATATACTAATTATGTGCTTCTAACACATGGAATATTTTGTTACATGGAACTAGCATTAGAAGTAAATCTAAAACTAATGATTAGATAAATAACATTTAAGAATTTGAGATTTAATATTTCAAATATCAGCTTCAACGAAGCATGGCATTATTTTTATCATTTTAAAATATCAAGATTTAACAAACTCAAACAGAGCTGGGGAGATAGTGCAGCAGTCTAAGCACCTGCTTGACAAGCACAAAGACAAGTGTTCAATGCCTGATACCACATGCCATGCCGGCCCTGGAACCCTGGGTGCACCATGCCAGCCCCAAAACCCAGTGTGGCAGCACACACCTGTAATCCCATCATTAGGGAGGCTGAGACAGGAGGATCACTACAAGTCTGAACTGCACAGCAAGATGTTGCATCAAATAAATAAATGTAAAAAAATAAATTTAAGAGGACTCAAAACAATTAGACACCTAAATAAAAACAAACCAATCAAAAAATGTCTAGTTGAAGTAGACACTTCTCAGAAGAAGTACAAACAGCCAATAAATACAAAAAATTTGTTCTACCTCTCTGGCTATTAGAGCAATGTATATTAAAACACTGAGATTCCCTCTTACTGCAGAAAGAATGGGCATGAAATCAAATAACAAATGCTGGTGGGGCTGTGGGGGAAAAGGAACACTTCAGCATTGTTGGTGGGAATGTAGACCTATTCATATACCATGAAAATCAGTATTTTAGAAACATTAAAAAGTGAAAGGACAACTTCATTCAGCCCAGCTATTCCTCTTCTAAGGACCTTCCCCAACATATGAAAACTCATATTACAGTGATACATGCATAATCATGGCTACACCAGTACAATTCATAACAGCTACACCTTGCAATAAACCTGTTATATCCATCAAAGGATGACTGGATAAAGAGAGTGTAGTGTTTATAAATGGTGGAATGCATTTCTATCAGTCTAAGGAAAAAGTCAAATCATTTGTAGGAAAATGGATGCACCTTGTCACTATAGTGTTAAATGAAATTAATCAGGACAAACAAGCTTAAATATCATGTTT
This sequence comes from Myocastor coypus, assembly GCA_004027025.1. Lineage (NCBI taxonomy): Eukaryota > Metazoa > Chordata > Mammalia > Rodentia > Myocastoridae > Myocastor > Myocastor coypus. Next base: position 70,905 of record PVJA010006520.1, read on the forward strand.
CCACTTAAGTGAGAATCAAAAAATATAGATAAATAGCATAATAAAAAGTGGATAAGAAATAGAGACACCTTTTATAAATGGGGAAGGGACCAAGAGATGGAGGGAGGAAGGAGAAAAAAAAAAGGAATGGAGATGAGGAAAGAGAAGAAACAAGATGTGTCATGTACATGCTCCAAATTCCCCCAAGGAATATAATAATTATGTAACACAAGCATGTTTCAATAAAAATTTAAAAAGTGAGAAAAATTAAGTTTTGAAATAAAAAATAAAATTTAAACTATTTTCATGTATTAACGGAAAAGGGTCCAATATTTGTTTATAGAGTTCCAGAAAACAAATACCAGGAATCAGAAAAAAGCTTACAATGAAAGTAGAATTTCTCATATATTGTTTAGTCTGTAGTACAGTGATCATTTCTATTGCGATAATTATAAATCAACATATATGTAGAATTGGGGGCTGGCGAGATAGCTCAGTGGTCTAAAGCATCTGCTTGGGCAAGCTTTGGCAACCCCAGGGACTGTGGTTCAATCCCCAGCACCACATCCTGCATCAGCCCCACCCCTAGGGCACGCTGAGCTGGCCACAACATAAATAAATAAAGTTTATCCAAGATATATAGAACTGGAATATACTTTCAAACAAATCAAAAGTCCATTATACATACTATAAATATTTTAGTTTTATTTGTAAACAGATTTTCAAAAATTAGAAAGATGTGTTCAAATACTATATCTATTAACATTATCTATTAATAACTAATACAAGATACAGAAATCAGGACTTAGGCAGCATGCCTATGCATATTTTCATTCCCATGATAAAGAAGCTTGTATTAGAAAGTCTGCAGAAAAAACATGTAAATTATGTCCCCACACAAAATCCAGCTAGCTGTTTATGGCCACTTTTGCACAACAGAGTTAAGGTATTACTACACAGACTGTACAGCCTTCAAAGTCTAAAGTATTTACCACTTACAAGGTAGATTTGCTGGTCTCTGAACTATAAGAAGGAAAAAATTTAACTATGAAACAGTATAATTCTGTTAAGTACTGGAGGAAAGATGGCCTCTTTAACAATTTGTGCTGGAAGACTGGCTATACACATGATGAAGAATTGAAGCTATACCTGTATCTCTCACCACACGTTAAACTAAACTCAAAATGAAACAAGGATCTAAATATAGAAAACAGGACAGGACTGGCAAGATGGCACAGCAGTCTAAAGCGCCTGCTTAGGCAACCATAGGGTCTGCAGTTCGATCCGTGGCAACACATGCTGTGCCAGCCGCACCACCCAGAGCAGGCTGAGCTGGCCATAAAAAATATATTAGAAAATAAACAATTACCTATCAGACATAATAGGTAAAATATCTGATGACAGGTGTAGGCAACAATTCTCTGAAAAGAACCATGGTTATACAAGAAAAAATGGCAAGACTCAACAAACAAGACTGCATCCAAATTTTTAAAACGTTTAGCTCAGCAAATGTTCCTACCAGGGCCAGGGAAATAGCTCAGTAGAACAAGCGCTTTCCAGGCAAGTAGCAGGGTCCCAAGTTCAATCCTCAGTACCGAAAAAAAAAAAAAATCCTACCAATACAGTGGAGACCACATAAAGGATGATACAAAATCTTTATCCACTACTGCTCAAAGGACTGATACAAAGAATATATACAGAACTCAAAGTAGACTCCTAAATTAAAAAAATATATTTAAAAAACGGGCATCTGAATGAAATGAATAAACTTTTCAAATAAGTATAGAAATCCAATAAATATGTGGAAAAATATTAAACATCAAGTATATTCAAAAAATGCAAATTAAAACAGCAGGAAGGAGAGCCTGAATGTGGCTAAGTGGAAAAGAACTTGCCACAAATGTGCAAGGTCAAAGGTTCAATCCATACCATCAAAAAACAAATAAGCAATAAAACACACA